>JAKKPZ010000322.1:0-55249 GCA_022814885.1 Ditylenchus destructor
CTCAGTCTGAGTATGGTTCAGACTGAGTTTGACTTAGTCTAAGTTTGGCTCAGTCTAAGTATGGCTCAGTCTAAGTATGGCTCAGTCTAAGTTTGGCTCAGTCTAAGTATGGCTCAGTCTAGTCCCATCCAGAATAGCGTGACCGACTAAAATAAGCACCCCTAAGAATGCATCGAGAGAAGCATGACCGTCTAAAATAAGCATATAAAGAATACCCCGTCCAGAAATTTTGGACAAATACTTGACATTTTAGCTATATTTTGTCTAAATTTGTCTACATTTTAGCTAAATTCTGACCTCAAATTCGGATTCCCCGCTAAAAATTACTCTAAAATAGGTATATTCCAAAAATAAGCACCCCTAAGAATGCACCTTTGAAAAATGGAATAAGCACCCCTAAGAATGCACCCCAAAAACGTCCGGCGGACGATCGAAAGACAACACACACTTACTATAAGGATTTAATTATAGCAATCGAGGTAAAACTGAGAGAAAAGTGTGAGTTGATGGTGCTACTATAAAAAAATTGAACTTAAAATCGTTGTGGTATAAAACGTGTTATGTTCAAAAAGCTTCCTTAATTTCAACATGGTAGTATTTCAAATTATCAACCAACTAAAACATTTTAATCTATTATAGAATTTATTATCAATTAACCCAACCAATTGTATATAGCACGTTCTGATTTAATATTTTATTTTTGTGCATCGCACATCGCGATAGGATATGATTTGTTAATTAAACTATAGTTTAATTATTCCAACAGGAACATATGTATGCATACATGGAGGACACGTGCATGTTTATTGGTGTAATTTATGTTTATTTGATTTTCTGTACTCAAACCAAAAGTGGTGATACGACAGTTTGCAGCCTTCACCGTAGTAAGCACTCTTAGTACGCACCCTTAGGAGGGCATACTGAAGGATTAGGCTTGCGGCTCGAACAACCTGGGGCCAAGAAAGACTTAGTCTTAGGCTTAAGCCCCCGAACAATCCTTATTTAACATTTTATATAACTATACTTATACTAATTTTACAAAGTCATGTTTAATGGTGCATAATAATTTATTTTTACACGATTATTATTATCAATACAAGATTTGTGATATCTTCATATCACGTCGATATGGGATATGCAAACCCATCGGCAGATGAATAGGATCATACATGATTTTTAGTTTAACAAATTAATATCTTTACATTCCGCGACGTTCTATCGCGTTGCGGATTTGTGTTTAAGTTTGCGTTAAATTGAAATATATTATTTATTTATCACAAAATGCATCAAAAATGATACAATATACTATATAAGTAAATTAACATGAAACTATACTTTGTTTATTACAACAGGTATATCAATCACATTTTCCTCTACATATCGAAAGCGAAACACTTCCATGACTATTTGTTAAAACGTGTATTGTAAAAACGAAACGATCGGACATTTTCACGTTTATTTAAACATACCGTATTTTCTTTAATTGAAGCCCCTTCAATTAAAGAGGGGCTTCAATTAAAAAAATACGGTAGTCTAGCAAACTTATTCATGGTTTGTGTTATCGTTGTAGTTTCACAATTGTTAAATACGTTTGTTATTATATGACTTACGAAATTGTCAATTAAACCAAGCCATGAAATCTAATAAATGTTATCACATAATTAATACAAAGGGAAGCGTTAAGAATATTTTGGCATGAAATATTATATGTTGATTCTTTGCTAAAGCTTATTAGCTATTTTTATATCAACTATTTTTTATTTAAATTAAATTAAAATTTACTATTAAACGATCACAATCTTTGGGAAGTCTATAAAGGATAATGATAATAACTATCTTTGTTTTTACTATTTTAACGAAATCCAAGCAATATACCCTTATTCTAACAATTTTAACAAACGGAACATTCAAAAATTTTAATTTTACTCTGAATATCCAACGTTCTGAACTCCAATAAATGTCCAACTTATGCCATTGACTATAATCTTCTGTTTGACCTTTTGGCTCACCTACAAACGTCATCGTTCAATCCTCTCATAATTCCTCTCAATTTAATTCTCTTTAATTAATCAATAATAATTAGGGCCCGGATTTCCCGGATATGTCCGGAAATGTCCGATTTTGCGACTTCTGTCAAAATTTTCGGACATGTCCTAAAACCAGGGGTTTCATCGACTCATGTCCAAAAATAAGGACATTTGTCCCAAAAACTAAGATTTCGGGGTCAAAAATAAAAACATTTTTATAATTTTTTCAAACCATAGGGTCCCCCCTATGGTTTTTTGGCAAAATTTTTTTCCAAGTGCATTCTTAGGGGTGCATTTTCTCAAACTTTTTCCAAGTGCATACTTAGGGGTGCATTTTTCAAATTTTTAAAATTCGCGCCGAAACTGTCATGCGAATATTTTTATTCTGCATGAATGAAAAGATAGCGAAAATTTTTCAATTTTAGGCGATATTCATAAAAATGTACACTATTTTTTTTGTAAAATACTTGGAGGAGAAATGGCATCCAAATAGCGCCGCAGGCGAAAATTTTTAGGTAAAGTTGCTTGTATTTCAAAAATTCCCATTTGGAATTGGATATTTCGTGAAATAAACAAATATAAAGATCTAAACAAATATATGACTGAAGCTGCATGAATTAGTGCAGCATAAGTGCTGCATTTATTGTGGGATATTACGTTTTGATCGCTGTGAAGTTGTACAGTTGATCGAAACATAAAATGTTTAAAGTTAATGTGCACTGTGGATATATCTGAACTGCTACTTTTATTAAAATTTTATATAGCTATTGCCGGCTCGCTATGTCTTGAAGGATTGCTCATGGATAATGATAATAATAACTATGATTACTACTATTGTAACCAAACACAAGCAACTATTCTTAAATAAATGTCACTCATACAGACTATTGAATGAAGACAGAAAGTAGTGTTTAGGAACTACAATCCATGAATAAAACCGATGGCTCATACATCACATCCTGATTGTTTTAACTACTACTAGGAGCCATTACTGTTTGCAAGAAAATATGACATGTATTATTTTATATTTTTTCCACCTACACAAAACTCTCTAATCTGGTAATTTATTTTGTTATTACCATAATAACTGTAATTACTCCCCCGGGGGAGTAATTTTTCAACTACCCCCCGAGGGGGGAGTAAATATAGGGGAGGGGAGTAATTTTTCAAACCTCGCAGTGCCTTCGGCACGGCGAGGTCTGAAAAAATTTTCGCGGCCCGCCACAGGCGGGCCGCGAAAATTTTTGGACTTTTTTTCAAAATTGTTGGGATTTTTGACCATTTTTCTCCAAACTTTTGCATCTTATTTTTCTGAAAAAGCTGTCGAAAAAATCAATAGGGTCCCCTCTATTGTTTTTTTGCAAAAAATATCTAAATATAATTTTTGGATAAAAAACCATAGGGGGACCCTATTGATTTTTTGACAGATTTCAAGAAAAATTATTTTTCATTCCATAGGGTCCCCCCTATGAGTTTTTATGCAAAAAATTATTTTTAGAAATTTTTTTGCAAAAAACAAAAGGGGGGTCCCTATGGTATGAAAAATCATTTTTCTTAAAAACTCTCTCGAAAAAATTTAATAGGGTCCCCCTATGGTTTTTTATCCAAAAAATTTATTTTTTTAGATATCTTTAAAAAATAGCTAAAAATAGACTATATTTTGTCTAAATTTTGTCTATTTATATTAGGCAGACGAAATACTAGCTAAAAAGAGCAAACAATTGGAAATAACCGCATTTTTTTGGGGGGGGGGAGTAATTTTAGGGGGAAGCAATTACAGGGATTACGGTAAGTTACCTTTTTTTCTGATAAAATTCAAAAGCACAAAATAAAGACTAGAGTAATGATAGTTTTTGTGCATGTAAATTTGTCCCTATCTTTAGCGAAATTCCACTTTAGTAAAGTGGGAAACATTTCTTACATTATTACGCTTTATGATGGTATTACACTACCGATGCCAATGTTATATATGCACAATCAATCCATGTAAATTTGTCCTATCTTTATCTTATTTATATTCGAACTGATATGCATAGTCCAGAAATAAATGAACAATTGGTGTTTACTGAGTAGTTCAGTTATATTATGGGATTCATTATTAATGTTGCGTTCCATTAGTTGCATTTGAAGCAATTCGGCCACGAAAACGGATTATTAATTGTATTAAAATAAAGCAAAAACTGATAAAACTTATACGAAACGTGACAGTTAACGATGCACTATTGTTTAATTGACTAAAGATTGTACCTCTAATCAATATTAAAAATGTCAAAATTCACCAAGAAAGTTCAACATGAAATATTATTGGCTTATTATCATATTGGCTTATTTTAGCTTTAATTTTTTGGTCGCGAAAATTTTGGTTTCCCCTATTCTGTAATGTAAGGTATTTCGTAATCTCTTTTGCTCAATTTCACTTCAGATTTCAGTTGCCTTATTTTGCCATGAATTTGCCTTATTTTATTCGCTCAATAAAATCTATCTGTTAAGTCAGCCGCATAATATTCGCTAGATAAACCAAACAACAATCAAATCTTAACAACAAATGAATATAATTGATAGAGCGTTTGGAAAGATGGATAAGGATGCCGTAACTATTATACACACCCTGCGTCACATAGAATTTTGTTAGCTACATTAGTACTACTTTAGAGAAATGGGAAATATTTAATATATTACTCCGAAATGCCTGTTGCAAATCAAAATCTATTAACAAAAACGAGACTCGCGCAACAAGATAATATTGGTTTGCTCGAGCCAGATTGTCATCTTGACTACTCGCGTTTTATAAAGCAAATCCGTGATTGTAATCCATTTTATATATTGGTTTGGCCGGAAATTCCTGTCGGTGTTTTTTATGTCGGCCATTCTTATCAGTGATCAATAATTTCTTGGGAACTGTTTATACTATTTAATGCACAAGAGAGTCCTTTATTGGAAAATGTGGAAAGCAAGCCTTTTATTATTTTCTTTCCTTAAAATTATTAATTCTCAAAACAATCTCCCTCATAACCACCTCCGGCATGTAATTTTTTATGAATATTCCAAAGGCACCAGTGCGGCCCAAACAGCTAAAAATATTAACGCAGTGTACGGCGAAGACTCTATTTCCACCCGAACCTGCGAGAGATGGTTTCCTCGTTTTAAACAAGGAAGTATTGACCTAGAAGATGAACCACACTCTGGAAGACCCTCCGAGCTAAATGAACCAGCACTTTTGGCATTATTAGCAGAAGACAACCGGCAATCAACACGCGATTTTGGAGAGCAGCTTGGGACCAGTCATTCTACAGTAGAAGACCATTTGAAAACTCTTGGCTATAAGAAAAAGTATGGTGCTTGGATACCGCACCACCTGAACGATGCCGACAAATGGCAGCGAATGTCCATTTCCGCCAATTTATTGTCCCGTTACCATCGTAAGTCCTTTTTACCCCGCATAGTAACAGGGGACGAGAAGTGGATATTTCACGCCAACTTTCGCCGCAAAAGGCAATGGGTGGGCCCAGGAGAAAAGGCAAAACCTGATCCAAAGCCAGATCGCTATGGGAAAAAGTTAATGCTCTCCGTCTGGTGGGATATGGAAGGCGTGATCCATTATGAACTGTTGGGCAGAAAGGAGAGACTCACAGCTGCTACGTACAGTGCTCAGCTTCGCCGGCTTGCACAAGCCATCAGGGAAAAGCGGCCCGAAAAGCCAAAGGTCATCCTTCAGCACGACAACGCTAGACCCCATATTGCGAAACTAACCAAACAAACACTTCAGGACTTGAGCTGGGAAGTGTTGCCACATCCAGCATACAGCCCAGACTTGGCCCCGTCAGACTACTGGTTGTTCCGGGATTTGGCCAACGAAATTGCAGAAAAACACTTTGAAAATGATGACGATGTCAAAAATCACCTTGATTTGTATTTTGCTCGTAAAAGAAAATTTTCTGGGAAAGAGGCATCCGCCTTTTACCAGTAAGATGGACACACATTGTAGATCATAATGGTGATTATTATGAAGAACATTGATGAATAAATGTTTGGTATATAAACGTTTAAAAACACCGACAAGATAACCAATATATAATGAATAGGTACAAGTCCTGAAATGTAATTAGTATTAATTATAACGGAAAGGTTCGGGATTCATACAGTGCCAACTTGAATTGATAACTCTCCCTTGTAAGCGAAATTATATTTGATAAAATATCGTATCCTTGCAATTTCCGCCAATCCCCTTCAAATTAGAGCTCGAATTGGCGAAGCTTGACAATCCACTTTATAGCTTCTAGAAAATTCTACACTTGAAATATGTTGTAGCCTAATTCCTTAGTTACAACATATCACAAATCCAAAATTTTTACGAAATTTAGAAACCTAGAAAATGGCCTTGGCATAATCTTGGCGTTCTGCCGAGGGTGGGCGGAAATTACAGGGAGTACAGCAGATATTAAAGTGAGTTCCAAAAATAGCATTTAAACTGTCACAGCTAATAATTTTTTACACATGCACCTCTCTTATCTCGTTGATATTGCCCCTGATGTAATGGTTAAATTCGAGTTAACTGTAATGTAATTTCTTAACTTTGAGTCAACATAAACATTAATAAAATCTGATACATGACTCAAATGCTTTCAGGAGCTTTTCAGAGGCTTGTGCTTGATACAACCACAGGTTCATTGCCATTAGTCATTGCAGGCAGTAACTTTTTTGGTTAATAGATCAGCTGCCTAATAATTATAAAAGAATTTTGTGGCGGACAAAAAACTGCTTAGATTTCGATTAAATATAAACACGGAATAAAATTATAACTGTGTTGGTGGTAAAAATGGACTTTTATTCATGTTTTTTGGTTTACACAAGTTCATTGATAGCTTTAACTAATCTTTGATCTTTTAATTAAGCTATCAATCAATCCATAATAAAGTTTTGTTTCTATTAATGACCATAAAAATCGCTAGTATTCAACAACGTTAATGGCTTGCAACGTATAAATGTATCAGGAATATTCTTAAAAAATGCAAATATGTGCTTGATAAATTAGTCAGTACTAATTTTATTTTACATGTTCGTTAAATTCAGTAAGCATATCCCTATATAATAAGTATCACTTAATATAACCTCATCTGGCTGGTAATTTAAATCGAATTTCGTAACCGCTGCTGAGTGTCATACAGAGTTTTGTTTTCGATGACCCACATCGTTAGACATGGCATTAAAATGGACATTAATCAGTGGAATTACAAGCCTTCCAGGATATCTGGAGAATAATTCTTAAGGAATAAATTTAGTCACAGTCTATAAAATAATTTAAAATTCAGCATAGTTTTACCGGTATAGGTATAGTATATATTTTTTAATCTTATTTTGCATGTACGTTAAACTCAGTAGGCACATATCACTTATTATTACAATGTTAGATAATATGATTGAATAATTTCATAATAAAAAATTTTTTCATGGGCTCGCCAGGGAAAATAGAAAAAGAATATGAATTCACATGTCCGAACACAGTTTGAATACAAGTGCATTGGATGGCTGCAGTGACTCATGTAATAGTGTTGGGTAAATAAATGCCAACCCTTACATTAATTTGAGTTCTTCTAGTTCCCATTACAAACATGGTACAGAATGTGCGATACCATCTTGACACAGGAGCGTCGGCTGACTATATTTCGATAATAATTGTATAGTATGTGAGCGGTTCATTAAATAAAAATAACAATGACGGTACTTAATTTAAAATGTCTTGCATAATGTTTTTGATGACTCTAAACTTATAGAGGAACAGAAGATACTTTCGTTGGCTATTATGCTTCAGAAAACATTTTTGTGCCGGAAAAACCCATAGCGTAAATTGTTATTGAATATATACTTTGCTAGTAACTAGAACTTAAATAGTTATAAAAAGTTTCATTCATGTTGCTCGTTCTAGAACTTGACTACTTCATTTGCAAATCGCCGAACTTTTAATTAAGCAATCAATCAAACCATAATAAATTTTATTTATGGTTGGGAAATCCAATGGATCGCCAATCTTTAAGCAATCGATAACTGCGGCTGGCCGCCATTTTGAATCAGACAAAGGCGCGAATTTGAATGATAATTTTAAACATAAAATCGAAAAGGGTTGGGTTACTTTGGAAGTCGGGTAATTAAACCGAAGACGTTGGCTGAGGACAGCGCTTTGTGTTGGTTGTGGGTCGATTTGGTGCTATTGTGCGGCGCACAGAAAAGACTGCAGGGACAGACAGAGCGCAGAGAAGGAACCATTGCCTCTACCAAAGATTTGCTCTCTTTGCAAAAATATCGTTTGAATTTCCGACAAAGATGCGGCCAAAGCGCCAAGCGCTGTGGGAATCAGAAAGTCAGCAATTATCGATTGCTTAAAGATTGGCGATCCATTGGATTTCCCAAGCATAATAAAATGTCATCGCTTCGCATTTCCATCCATGCGGAGTTCTTGGTGTTCTTTTAGCGAAGTCTGTAGCCGCGGGGAGTTATTGTTTCGTAAAGGCTCTAGAGGTGGATTATTTGAGGACAGATTAATTAACTACATGTAGCCGTGAATTAATAAAGATATTATATTTATTCTTACATGTACCTGGTAATTGTTGTTGTGTTGTCTTTCATGTTTTTGAAAAAATAATCAATACAATAAGCTTTATCATAAAAATATGTTTTAAATATTGGCAACGTTAATATGTATACATTGAAATATTTTACGCCGGCTTTCAAATTTGGTTGTGAACATGTGAACTGTAATATAGTGTAGGTGGATATATGGATAGTATAATATAAGGAAGTTAAGATATATGAATGATTTAAAATCATTTCAGAAGAATATTAATTCTATTATTAATTAAATTACTATAATTAAATTACATGTTTGTACCTTCCGTTTCCTTTATAATCCTCGGCCAAGGAGAGTAGAACAGAATAAGTATTAAAGTATCTGCTGCTCAGTCAAATTATGGGCGGGAATTTAAATTTTTGAAGAAAAAATTCGACAAGGTGAGGTTGGCATGTGCTAAAGTTCTCGTTCGGCTGTTTTTGCCTATATGTTGGATGTGGGCCGATTTGGCCCTATTGTCTAGTGCACACCAGATAAAGAAAGATAGATCTAGGTCAGACGGATATCCATCCTGCGAAATAGGTTAGAGTGGAATGAATGTATGGATAGTGTAATATAAGGAAGTTAAGATATATGACTGATTTAAAATCATTTCAGGAGAATATTAATTCTATTACTAATTAAATTACTATAATAAAATTACATGTTTGTTCTTCTGTTTTCTTTAAAATGCAGAATAGAAGACTAGACTAGAAAAACCTTTAACCATCAGAGATAATATTTTCGATTATATTTTATAAATTATATAAGAAAATAGTAACTTCTATGAGACAAATAATGTAGTCAATTTCAAACCCTTCATGTACGCAGCCAATCACATATATAAGGCCGGAGAAGAATATCATTTTACTAATAAATAGACTATAAGTTACAAAATTTAACCTTTAAAATATATTTAGCAATTTTTATTAAATAGCAAGTGCATATATTTTTAGCACAAACTGATAACATATTTCTCGATTTAATTCACAAAATTAAGTCAGAATATATTTAGATAGAAATAATTTTTCAATATAAATATAATTCTCAGTTAAAAAATTATTTAAAAAATTTTCTTCTTCAAATGTGATCTCTCTGATCTAAGATTTGATTTGAAAAGTTAATATTACCGGGTCCCATTTTGCCGGTACCCGCTATTATGGAACTCTCTAATTATAAATTTTAAAAGCTTATTATTATTCTTTTACATTCTCATGTTCGTAAAACAGAGATGAGTGAGATGTCAATAGGGCTGTGCAATACTAACCTTTCCTAACCTTTGCTAACCCATGAAAAGGGAGGTTAGCATGCTAACCCAGAAGGTTAGCATGCTAACCCACATTGTTTGTGCAATAAACAGAAACGAAGAGGAGACACAAGAGACGTGAGACAAAGAGAGCGTTTTATTGGCGCGCCGCACACTAGCTCTTTATTGGCCGCATTCTGAGTTAGGTGCCAGAGAAAGAGAGACACGATTGGATAGTGGGAAATAACCGAATTTCCTCTGAATTAATCCGGAGTGGGTTAGCATGCCAACCTTCTGGGTTAGCATGCTAACCTCCCTTCTATTTCAAAGGTTAGGATTGGGGTTAGCATTGGGGCGGTTAGCAAAGATTAGGAAAGGTTAGCATTGCACAGCCCTAGATGTCAAACAATAGCTCTCGACGAGACAAAACTAATGGCACAAATATTTCCGATATCGGACCACACACGTTTGAGATATTTGCCCTGAGGGCATTTTGCATTTTTTGGCGGTTTTCGATCACTTTTGGCGCTGATTTTGCCGTTTTCTAGACGGCCGAAGGCCGAGTTTTTTAACGGGAACGTTAAACCAAATATCCTAGGCCTACCCTCTTCCACTAGTTCGAAAAGTTAATAATACCGGTTCGCAGTTTGCCGGTACCCGCTCTTATGGAAGCGTTTGATGGAAATGTTAAATATGCAGAAAAATAGACACGCAGCAGTTCAACAGTCTGCTGACATTCCTTTTTTTCTATTGAAACCGTTATGTTATTGTCAAAATTTCCTTTCTGCGTAATATTTCGCGGCATAGGCGCACAATCATCAAATAAACATTTATCCAAGCATGGCAACCGGACCGGACCGGGCACCGGACCGGACCGGACCGGACCGGGGGGTGGCCGGTCCGGCGGACCAAACCGGACCGACCAAAACTGGACAAGCACCCCTAAGAATGCCTTCGGCGGCAAAAAGTTTTAAAATTTTTGAAATATTAAAAATTTTCAATGTAAGTTTTTGGCAAACAATTCAATTTTTATAAAAAATTTTGCCTGCGGCGCTATTTTTCCTTCCATTTTCTATTGTACATCGCTATTTTTCCAAAATATTCGCCTGCGGCGCTTTTTTGCTGTTTGTATTTTTTTTCTCTTATAAAACTCGGTCTCGGTTTCGGCCATTTCTAAGTCGCAAATATTTTCCGCGTCTAAGTGTTTTTGGGGTTACTTCGATGCACTAATCACAAATCTGCAATTGGTGAAATGGTAAAAAATGCAAATTTTGGTCAAAATTTCACAAAATATTGACCAATTTTCGCGAAATTTTGGCCAAAATTTTAGACCAAAAATTAAAATTCTTGATGCGATACGCAAAAAATGGTTGCAGATTCGTAACCAGCGCATCGAAATACCCTAAAAACACCTTTACAAAAAAAATTGCAAAAAATTCTCGGCGCTACCAAAGGTAGCGCCGCGAAAAATTTTTGACCTTTTAGAGACCGGACCGAACCGGACCAAACCGGACCGGACCGGACCGGACCGGGGGGTCGAGCGGACCGGACCGGACCGGACCGGGCAAAAGGTCGGTCCGCTGCCATGCTTGCATTTATCCATTCAATAAATTTTAAAGACTTCTTATGTATATAATGTAAACTCTCTAATTATAAATTTTAAAAGTTTATTATTATTCTTTTACTTTCTCATGTTCGTAAAACAGTCCAACAGCTCTTGAGATGAAAAATAAAACTGCATTATAGTCGGTGTTAAGATATTTACCACAATAATTCATAACCGTAATGTATTGTTCTTTTATGCAAGTGTTAAAATAGAGTATACCAAATAGCTTCGGTAAAGCCCTCCTTTGAATTTACCGAATTTCCCCACCATGGGATAGAGATACAAAATAAAGCATGATCAATCTTTTTAAACGTACAAAATTATTCAATGGTATAAATTGAATAATTCCAAAATAACGTATAGGAAAATAAAATTATGGGATTCATTAATACAAGTCGATATTATCATTGTTAATTGTAGATTCTTTAAAATTCACTGTTATCATTTAAAAATTCGGTAAATGTATTACTGGTCATCCGGTATTTACATTCAATCATTAGTATGTTCCGTATTGGTATTTGCAAAATAATAACTAAGTAATATTAATTTAAAATAAATGAATGTATGTAAATAATGTGTACTTGTTGTTTAATAATCATGTTGCAATCAATCGCGTTCCATTCATATGGTGAAAGTATTAGGTTGGCATTTAAGTTTTGTCGGTCACATGTCAATCAACATTTTATCAATATAATGATAACTAAGAAAATTGGTTTTGGTAGTCTTATTCTACGGTCTGAGATCTGCAAAACACTTTTTACAGAATAATTTTTCGTTTGGTTATTGGCGAGATATGAGCTTTTTTCGTCACCTCACTTTCCCAAATATTCACGCTTTCAAGCAAGCTTTTGGCAGATTTTGGGAAAGTGAGGTGACGAAAAAAGCTCATATCTTGCCAATAACCAAACGAAAAATTATTCTGTAAAAAGTGTTTTGCAGATCTCAGACCGTAGAATAAGACTGCCAAAACCAATTTTCTCTACGCTTTAAAATTTTGGCCAAAAATTTGACCAAATATGGAAAATATCCTTGCCCGCTTTTTACCTTATTTTCATATAAGGTGGTTGCAAACCTCGTGTAAAATTTTAAATACTTTGAAAGGTTACCTGTACAAATTATACATTATATGAAAGTAGACAGAAAGGGCTTTGTAACAATACCAAACACTCATTGCTTAGTTATCATTATATTGATAAAATGTTGATTGACATGTGACCGCCAAAACTTAAATGCCAACCTAATAATTACAAGATAATTTCCAGATAACATAAAGCGTGCAATAGTTGAGTTGAGTAGAGTTAACAACCATCTTAACAACCCTCTAAAAAATTACAAGTTATTACAACCCGAATGTCCGGAGCATATTTGTTAATGCAAGCAATAAATTTAAATGTAAAAGATTCAGCCCAGTTTATCGGTATAGGCAATCTATGGTTAGTTTTTGAAAGTTAGTTTGAAAGTTAGTTTCAAAAATGGCATTTAAACTGTCACTGCTAATAATTTTTTATACATGCAGCTCTTTTACCTTATTAGGTAAATAGTTTTCTTAGGCAAATTCGAACAACAAATACAAATAAAATTCGCAAAACAATTACTGGTCGCAATCAATAAGAGATCCTACGAGCTAATAAATTCTCAGCAACCATAAGAGCAAAATTTTTTAAACGTTGAATTGATAAAAGGACCTGAACAACGACATATTGTCCAAAATCTCGTCCCTGATTACTGGTCTCAATCAATATTACAAATTTAAGGTCATTATTTGACGTCGAATTGATAACAGACCAAAACTGTACGTATTGTTTCACTGTCCTTGACTTTCCCTCCGCTGCGTTTTCAATACCAAACACCTTTTTCTCTGCAACGCTCTATCATTCCTCTCCAATTCAGTACTCTAAATTTTATAAAAAATTAATTACAATAATAATTTAGTCTTAACCAAGAACTGAAAAATAACTAAACTTCTTTGCGGTACCGCATACACGTTTACAGTAGCCATTAGCAATAATGTATGCATATAATTCAAGATGTACTTTAACCCGTTATTCTGGACGAATAAGAAATTCAGTTTATCCGAAAAGAATTAATACAATGTAAGCGTTACAGTCAAGGTGCGAATTACGGCGAACACACAACTGGGAGAGTTACAGTTGGGGGTGCTGATAAAAATGGCCATACCTCGCCATAAACGGACGCTATCGTTTTTCTGAGTGCATTTTTCTTACCTAACTCTTCCGGAATATGAGGAGTCTTCTTTTGACATTTTTTCATAAGTGCCCCCCCCCATTTTTGGCCCGAAAAGCGCACTTTTTATTTTTCCCGCCAAAAATTTCCCCCAAAACAGGTTTTGAACGTCGTAACCGCCCCTAATTGGCCGCCCTCAAAAACTTTTTACGGATACCCAGGACGACCCCTAGAAAGCCTATGGACATACTTGACATCAAATACCAAATGTAAATTTGTTTATTGTGATTAGTTGAGAATAGTTCTTTTCTCACACTTTAATCATGACTTAGAATTTTCGATATTCATTCAGCTGGGTCATGGATTTCTAGCTCCGAGACGTCTACTTGGTCAGTTAGAACTCCCAATAAAAACGTTAAATTAGTTTACTAGATGAGAATATCAAATAAACTAATGCTTTCCTGACATGTTGAGTGAGCTTTAATATTTTGTCAAGAATAAGTAATATCCATAAATAATTTTCATAATAATCTGTGAATCTAAATATAATAATACGGAGAATAGTGTAGGGATACAATAGTTTATTAATAAAACGCAAGTATGATAAAAACATTAATAAACTACCTTAAAAAAACACCTTTAAAACATAAACATGTCGATCTCCAGACTGGTGTCGACCTCCTTCGCCGGGCAGAAAGAGCACATAAAAAGAAAATAAGAATAATAACTGTTCCATAAAGAACCGCTATTTGAATCTTCACAGTAATCAATTATGGGATATTCATGTGTACCTTTACGCGTACACTTAAAATAATGTTCGGTAATAGTTGTGATAAACAGGGATAGATTTTATCATGAACTCTGTTATTACAGTAATGCGATACTTCATTTAGTTTTTTTACCAAACTGATATTGTGTCATTCTCAGTTCATTGTGATCACTGAAAGAATGGGCGAAAAAGTGAATGACTAATTTAATGGCTTACACAAAATAATGCTATAAAATATCATAAATTAGGGAATCGCTGATTTGTCAAGGCTGTTTTGTCAAGGTTGTTAATGTATTCATACTTGCAATTGATTTTATTAATAAATTTCGCACAATTGGGGATATGCGGTTTTTTTTTAATATTTCGTTTAGGTAGTGTAAGCGCCATAGCGCAATTTATAAAATCCACATGGATTGTATAAAATTCTGTTGATTGATTCCCTAATATACTTTGCTAGAGCAATAAGCTCAAATTTATGGTTATTTTTTCTAACTCACACTTACTAAAAACCTACAAATATTGCATATCTATCTTATGTTCTCATTACTAATAAAAAAAGTCTGGTCTTGGTAGATATATAGTGTGTTAATCTCGTATAAGTTCACCCTGACATTTCCGTGTTTGAGTGCGTGTTGGTAACTAGTGAGTGTGTTATTCGCTTTTATATGATTACACTTCGCCAAACTATTGGAGTAAAATAATTTGAACGAAAATTTACGAAATTTTCATGTTGCTGCGTTCATATTCAGGAAACAGCCCCCAAAAAAGGTGTTAAACTCGTATAAGTTCACTCTATTTTAATCAACAAAAATCCATAAATATAATTATTCGCCTTTTCTGGATCGGGAGAGCTCGAAAAGTTGAGTGGGGTTGGTTTTTGTCTCAGAGCACGCTACCCTCAAAAAATGTTACTTTTTTGAGTTGCCAATTTTAGCGTTTTTAGGGGCAAAAGCAGGTTTTTTTGTCAAATTTCCGCCAAAATTGGCACTTTTTGGCGTTATGTCAAAAATCGGATGAATGATCCAGAATCTAGACACTTTTCCGCACTGAACGCAAAAAACCGCACTGAAAGTCGCAAATAAAACATAGATTAAATTTTTGGTTAAATTTCAAGTTTACAAAAAGGCCAATTTTCCATGCAAAATTGCAAAAAAATGTAAACTTGAACTTTAAGCAAAAATTTAGTCCATGTTTTATTTGCGATTTTCAGTGGGGTTTTTTGCATCTGGTGCGGAAAAGTGTCGAGATTCTGGATCATTTATCCGATTTTTGACATAACGCCAAAAAGTGCCAATTTTGGCGGGAATTTGACAAAAAACCTGCTTTTGCCCCTAAAAACGCTAAAATTGGCAACTCAAAAAAGTAACATTTTTTGAGGGTAGCGTGCTCTGAGACAAAAACCAACCACACTTTTTTTGGGGGCTGTTTCCTGAATATGAACGCAGAAACGTGAAAATTTCGTAAAATTTCGTTCAAATTTTTTTACTGCATTAGTTTGGCGAAGTGTAACCATATAAAATCGAGTAACATACAATTTATTCACTAAAATGTACTCAAACTGCAAAAATCGGGGGTGAACTTATACGAGATTAACACACCGTACAGATTTGCAGAACTTAATAATTTTTTTTCGCCAACTTCATTTCATAAACTTTCGATTCAATACAAACACAATTAAAAAACAAAATTCTGCAAAATAATATAGTAAAATAAGGGTAATACATGAATCATTGGCAGGTTCTTAAACCGTTTCTTTGCTCTTGAAAATGCATCATTTCATGTCACAAATTCTCAGAGCCCATTTACCTAATCTGTTAATAGTACTGTGGGAAAAAATGTACATGCAAAAATAGTATTAATATATCATTAACGAGTGCCATAGACTCAATTATAATTTTGTAATAACGATTCAGGCATATAAAGTAATAGCGTTAATTAATATTTGAAAGAATAATTAAACAATCAAACCATAAGTTTAAATATGCAAAATTAAAAAATTACACTTTTTGTATTGTTTATTTATTATATCCATGAAGTAAAAACGTTGGCTGGCACAATTTAACTTCGATTAAAAGTACAAAAAATGAATACCTCAGATTCTGTAAATTACACGTGATAACGTAAATGAAATTTACATTCAAAATTGATTCGAACGAGCTACTTTTTATACAATTGTCATGATAGTATCATTTCCATGATCTCAATAACATCGACATAATTTTCTCCACATAATGATCTCAAATAACATTAAACACACTGTTAAATGTTAGTTTCAAATAATTAGTTTTAAATAAACATTAATTTTCATGTCCGATTCATCAATTACAGCTCTGTAACTAAAATTTAATTAAATGGCTAATAAAAACATTTAAACATGGCACTCTTGTGCAAACAATGTAGTCCGTGTTATGAAAACTAATAATATAGCCTTAACAAATTTTCAAACAATAGCTAAATTATTCACATGAGCCCGTAAGCAGGCAGGACAAATGAATGGTGAAACGAATAGAGAGTCATTTTGGTAAAACATATTGAAATATTTACTATTTTTTAACACTGGTGTTTCGAACGCGCAGTGAAAAATTGTATACCGTATGATTGGCTAGTTACTGGTGATAAATGATATGATGATAGAGGAAATAAATATTCAGAACGATTACGCATTTTTTGCCTAATGATTTGATTGTTAGATTAATACTCTACTAGAGCAATCTGGAGTTGTCATGGACTATGAAATTATTGTCACGTAATAATACTACTAGTGGTGATCCTGTTCATCATTCTGTAGAAATCACTGCACAGATCCCGATAGATGGTAAACTTTACCAGTAATTAAAACTTTAATAACCATGAAAGTGAATTTTTTATTCATGTTGCATTCAATCGCATAGGGGCGGGAAAAAATTTATATATATAATTGGGTACGGTAATATAGCGCTAGTGTTTTAATTTAATAATAAAATAAAGTGGTAAAGCATGAATAAATCTGAAAAACCTTTTTATAATTCGTAACTTTGTTATAAAAACCTAAACTTTATATTACGTAAAATTATATTCATGTCGAAAAAATTTAATAGTAGCTTTTGCAAATTTAAATTTAAAGCCGCAAAAATTAATACTGGAACAGGCGTTGTCGGTTTCTGTGGTTAGTAGTGTCGCCACGTTGTCGAATACATGGTTTGTTGATAATTATCCGTAGTTTCGGTTTATAAGACGTATGTGGAATACGTTTATAGTTATGAAAATTAGGGCGAAAGTATGTTGGAATAAATTTTTAAATTTGAGATTTTCATGTCCTCGATAAGAAGGCTTCAATGCCAAGGACTTCTTAATTTGCCTTTTCAATTCGCAAATAGCGTGGACGAGAGCATTTTCCAATGCGTTAACATGTTGGGCTGTTTGGTTGTTCATTTTACAAAAAATATCAATTAGCTATTCGTGTACCGCACGTCACGTAGTAGTTTGCATTTCCACTCTGTGATAATAATCCAATGCTAACTAATCTAATGCTAAGCACCTCTATAATATGATTTTAGATCATTTTAACTCTTAAGATCTGCATAGTAGTCATCATCTTAGTAGAAAAAATAGTATCATAAAAGTAATCCGCATAAAAAATAGGTAACAGCAGTATAACCTTAATTAATGATTAAGCCATAACGAAACTTATCAGTGGTAATTATACAGTACTATATAATTATACTATATAATTATACAGTACACTATATGAATATTTTTCGCATTATGAATTAAGATTTACTCTAGCCTCTAAGAGTTAAACCGTTTGATTGTCGTATCGGTGGACTCCTTTTTTGGTTGTTTAGCTTGGGATTTAATTTACAAAATTATTAGAATACTAATATCTTTCAAAGCTGGGATGGAAATTATTTTATCAGTGCTTTGAGTGGCTTATGATTGATCATATTCAGATACCGACATATTCAGTGTCTATATATGGTAAACGGTTGCATATGAAGAATTTATATATGGCCAGAGTAGTTATATATTTCTTTTTATGTAACAATAATTTTAGAAATTTAAGTTTGTATAAAGTAAGGTTATTAGTAGAGATTTATCATAAGTATTCCTTAGACGGTAGTGTATAACATTACTTCTATTTTTAACCACACATTTTCATGTGACGTTCAGCATGTTAATAAAGTAAATTGATGAAACATCATGTTATATACAGAGTAGTTCAGTAGACAAATTGGTTATACAATAAAAGTGTTCTAAGCAAATCATGGGGTTCTTATCAACGTGCTTAAACATGGTATAATAGTGGTACAAATGGGCGGGCCATAAAGGTAAAGGGACAGCCTATAAATGTATTTTCCTACATTGTAAACTAGATAAGAGAGTTGGCCCACAGAGACCAATGAGGCAAGTAGACTATTATTAGGTTAATTGGAAGGCAATTAAGTTTTTATTATTTTTACTTACTTAACAAAATAATTCTAACATTAAAATAGGAGCTTATAACACATCATATTTAAATAGGTACAACGCCAGGTGACGTAATTGCTACGAAAGCTGGTACAGCATGGTTCGTGATTATTTATGACGCCGCTTCTCAGTTTCGGTACCCTGGCACAAACTCATACTAACCAATTTCGTGCAAAGGAATGAGGCTAGTGTCTTGTCGAAAAAATAATTTTAGAAAAGTGCTTATTACATGCGGCAAACAAAAAATTTCGCCTCGAATTTTAAACTCATTTAGAAACGCAGAATAACAGAGCCTTAATAATAGTAGAAACGCAGAATAATAAAGCCTTTTAATCCTTTCAAAAAATGTCAAATAACCGCAGAAAATGAGAGAATTCAAGACGAGTGTGCCGTCTATCTACCTCCACGAGAACTAAAAGTTATAGTTTGTAGTCAAAAATAGGGATAGACAGAGAAAAATTGGCTTTGGGAATTTTGTGACTGACTAACACACTTTAGTCGCGTATTATAAAAAATATCATCTACGTCAAGCCTTTACCTGAACTATTTGTCTCGGAAAGGACAACGGCTTTTTTAAGCCATAATAACAAAAATTGTATGCTTGTTAAAGAGATTATAAAAAATGCACATAGAAGAAAGTAAGGTTAATAATAGTTCCGTAAAAATAGCCATAACCTTTTCAATGCATTGTCATGTACGAAAGTTGCACACCATAGGGCACACGGACTTATACGAAGGATTTTTGACGCTAATGCGAATAATAGTAATAATCACTTTTGCGAATATTAATAATACCAATTTTTCAATAAAATTGTAAAAATGTAATAACATGGTAAGTATTAAATTTATTCATAAATAGGATGAATGTATTCTAAATTTCCACCGTTGTAAATTTCAATTAAACATTTAAGTTCCTCAAAATATGAAATCATGTATGTAATAAATAATTGTGAACAAATCATCCATGTGGTAATTGTCTCTGCACAAGCTTTACAAATTTGCGTGTTTATTAATAAAAAATGAAAAATAGTATCCTATCAAACCGCGATTTTAGTCTAATCAACTGGGTAAGGTACACTTGGGGGGAGTTACACTTGGGGGGGGGGTTTCACTGAAAATCGCCATAACTCGCCATAAAGCGCACTTTTCTTACCTAACTCTTCCGGAATATGGGGGGTCTACATTTTGCATTTTTTTATAAGTGGCCATTTTTGGCTCTAAAATTGCAGTTTTTGGTTTTCCCGCCAAAAGTTTGTCGAAAAACAGGTTTTGAACGTCGAAGTATCCCCTAATTGGCCCCCTCCTCAAAAATTTTTTGCGGATCCACTAGAGGGACCCCCCTAGAAAGCCCATGGTAAAATTAAAATTATCCAAAGGGGTCTCTTTACCACTTTGGCATTCGTTGGTGTTCGTAAAAATTCAAGTAAACCCCCCCAAAGCTACCTTACCCAATCAACCATGGCGATGTCCGATATACGCGATGGTCCACTCCATCCAGATAAAAGTTAGAATTTGTAATATTGTTAGTGAATTAAGAATAATTTGACATTTTAAATATGATTTCTTTAATTTAGATTGTAATATAGATTGTCTAGATTTTATGTTAAATTTTGACTACCATGTTTCTTTTATGGTCAATCGTTTCCATAAGTATTATAAACGTTTGGTAGTTGCTAAATCGTTATTAAGTAAACTTGTATAAAAAATCATGCTCCGATCGCGCATTTGACGATATCGTCAATGACCATATCGTTGAAACCTGTTAATTGTTAACTGTTACCAGTTTGGCAAGCAGATGCCTGCAAGCAAATGCCATGGGTTACCAATCTATCGTAAACTCTCTAATTTAACCCCCGGGGGTATAATTATGTATGGTATGTATTATTTATGGTACGTATAATCAATTATTTCCAGTATCGAACGAATAATCGTATTTTCTGAACTATTTAAAAATACTTTTATGACTTCTTTCAGATTATTAAACAAACTTGTATAAAAAATCATGCACCTATGTCGATCGCGCAGTTTAAGATATCGTTTAAACCTGTTAATTGTGATGACTAGTAATAATTACACGCGGCAATTATCAAGCAGTTTTTAATAGGCTGCGATAAATTAATTCTTAAATAATATTGGTCTAAACATAGCGATTAAATAATATTTAGACATAAAACTTGGAATAAAAATGACGTATGGCTTTTTTGTTATAACGTTAATACTCAATTTTCATACATGATTGGTCTTCAGTCGCATTTTGGATTTGCGAATTGGTATTATTATTCATAAAATTATTAGTTTAGAAGAGAAGAATTATTATTAGGATCAAAGCAATAATAATTGGCATTGCTTAGGATCATGACGCATAATATGAGCATCCAATAAAGGACTGAATGAATTGCAATAAAAACATGCAATTTCGACCAGCAGGTTTTTGTTCAGTTTTAATTCATTTGCTCACACAAATGCAATCAATTTTCATGGTATCCGAACAGAATCGTTCTTCGATATTTCGGTTGATTGCTGTTAAATAATTTCATACCTTCATAATTTCTTAACTTCGCCCCCAAACAGAATGCCAAACCTATTTCCGAGGTGTACCGACCAAAACTAGCTTAAATTAGCTCAAATAATCCATGAACGGTCAACTTGCACATATAACTTAAGGTTAAATGCGAACAATGCTTAGATTGTAATTCTTAGGTTATTATTTCTGAAGAAAGAATTATTCTCATGTATTAATGTAAAAAAGGAAAAATACGTCTGATCATATGTCGGAATTAATAATATATATTCACGTTCAAATTTGTTTGTCGCTTTATTAATTCTTGTTATAATATTCATAAATTTTTGCATAAATGGAAGCAAACTTTTTCAGTTTACAATATTTTAGACTTTTAATACTGGTTAGGATGAACTGATAATAAATTAATAATGTACAGTGCGATAATAATAAGATTGGCAGAATTAAATTAAGGAAATTGCAATAGTTAATGGGCTATAGATATTTTTGAGTATAAAGTTAGTTAACACCCGGAAGGTCGGATGTAGTAATTGATCAAGGCTATTGCTGGGACTGTGTAGAAGCGATATCCGTAAAAAAGTCGGAAGTGGTCAGTGGAAGTATAGTCTTAAAAATCGATTTGAAGGTCGCGAGTCCCGAAAAACGGCCTCATATTTTGTCACAATACCTATGACCGAAAAAAATTTTATAATTAAATTTTTCGACATTTTATTATTATTTTTTCTTATTATTTTTCGACTCGTCATAAGTATTGTGACAAAATGGCCCATATAAGGCAAAATTTTGTCGGAAATCCGATTTTGATATAAAAACGGGAGCATTCTCAAGTAAAACACAAAAATATATGGCGATTTCTAACATGTACTATTTTTCACACCTGTGAAAATTGTCAACTTTTGCCAAAAAATGAAACATAAAGCGAAGACGTCAAGGCAAGTTATACGTTGCTAGAAAGCTGACGTGTCGTGCATTTCAGCGACATATAACTTGGATAGGTGCCAAAACAAATTATGGCCAAACCGGGGCTCTGAATACAGTGACCCATTTTTCGTCCCAGCAATAGCCTTGATCAATTACTACATCCGACCTTCCGGGTGTTAAATTTCGAAAGACAAACATTATGAAAGAGAATATTGAAAAACGTAAATTGGATGAAGTGTTGAATTCAATATTTCGCCAATAATCTCCGACAATGAAATACTATTGCAAAAGTATAAGTCGAAAACGGTTGAGGCAACTTCGGAGGGAATTCAAGTTGAACTTTATGCACATGAAAGGAAAAAACACTTGAACAAAAGGGAATTCGAAGAAAGTAAAGTCACTATATTCGTGAAATCAGATTTTTTTAAATTTTCGAAGGTTTAAGACTTTCAAGAGTCGCAACTGTCAAAGTATTTCTATTCTTACTTACGACAATAAGTAAGGAACAATGAAATAAATAAGGAAATGTATAAAAAAGAATTAAATTTGTTAGACATCTAACATCAAAAAAAGCCCTTTTTAGGCAAATTATAACAGCAAATTCAAATAAAGTCGACTAACCAATTGCTGGTCGCAATCAATAACGTAAGCGCAAAGGTTATTTGGCGTCCACTTGATAAAAGACCAAAAGTGCACGTATAACTGTCCTTGACTTTCCCTCCCTTCGTTTTCAATACCAAACACCTTTTTCTCTGCAATGCAAAGAGCGGTGAAATATCGTTCCACTCCAATTCTGTACACTCTCGCTCTTTATCACCTGTCAACCCTCTCCTTACCCATTCAGTCCAGTTTGTTGTCACAGATGCGTCAGCGATTTGGTCGCTTTGCGGTTTGTTGACGTGTCCTTGATGTGTTTGTGGCGAGACTGAACGACTTGGAAATGATAATAGTGACTATGAAATGTAACGCTCTACGAATAAGAAACAGTTATTTTATTGGAATACACGCAAAAATATTTTTACTTACTTTAGCAAAAAATAAATGACTTTGAAATTTTATGCTATATGAATAAGAAAAAGCTATTTTATTGGGAAGCAGACAAAAAGCGTTTTACTTACTTCAACAAAAAAAATATTGTAAAAAATGGGTCGCGAACATTTTCATTAATTGGTGCATTTTTATTGGAACTCTTCCCAGACGAATAGATTGTATATCGTCAAATAGTCTTTCTTTTATTCTTCAATTGCAAGTTTGTTTGAGTAACGGAAGAGGCGATGCTGGTCACGAACACCACTCCATTGGTGCCACCATTTGTATTACCGCTTTCGTTTTTGGTGTGAAAGCGACGAAGCAGAATCCAGGAGTAGAATAGGGCGCAGCAAAGAGTATCCATGCTGCCCAAAACGACTTTTTTATTGATGTAGGGAATAAAGGAGAGCTGGTAACCGGTCACCTTCTCCCACACCTGAAAATGGAGTTGATATTTAAAGATACATTCGCCGCAAATTAACTCAAAAATAGAAATTTATACAGACGTTTCGTTGAACGGTAGACCGCCTGTTCTCCAATTTTAGCAAAACTTATGTAGAGATTTTTTAATAACTAATAGCCAAGTTTAGCTACAAAATGAGATTACATCCAGACAAAATACTCTTATGTCAAGCATCTTTAATTTTTCAGAAGAATGTGAAAAAATGACACCCTTATAAAAAACTGTCACTACCGTGTTAAATGCAACGACGGAGGCTGGAAGAATGTCGAAAATGAGCTCGAGCCAGATTGTCATCTTGACTACTCGCGTTTTATAAAGCAAATCCGTGATTGTAATCCATTTTATATATTGGTTTGGCCGGAAATTCCTGTCGGTGTTTTTTATGTCGGCCATTCTTATCAGTGATCAATAATTTATTGGGAAGTGTTTATACTATTTAATGCACAAGAGAGTCCTTTATTGGAAAATGTGGAAAGCAAGCCTTTTATTATTTTCTTTCCTTAAAATTATTAATTCTCAAAACAATCTCCCTCATAACCACCTCCGGCATGTAATTTTCTATGAATATTCCAAAGGCACCAGTGCGGCCCAAACAGCTAAAAATATTAACGCAGTGTACGGCGAAGACTCTATTTCCACCCGAACCTGCGAGAGATGGTTTCCTCGTTTTAAAAAAGGAAGTATTGACCTAGAAGATGAACCACACTCTGGAAGACCCTCCGAGCTAAATGAACCAGCACTTTTGGCATTATTAGCAGAAGACAACCGGCAATCAACACGCGATTTTGCAGAGCAGCTTGGGACCAGTCATTCTACAGTAGAAGACCATTTGAAAACTCTTGGCTATAAGAAAAAGTATGGTGCTTGGATACCGCACCACCTGAACGATGCCGACAAATGGCAGCGAATGTCCATTTCCGCCAATTTATTGTCCCGTTACCATCGTAAGTCCTTTTTACCCCGCATAGTAACAGGGGACGAGAAGTGGATATTTCACGCCAACTTTCGCCGCAAAAGGCAATGGGTGGGCCCAGGAGAAAAGGCAAAACCTGATCCAAAGCCAGATCGCTATGGGAAAAAGTTAA
Organism: Ditylenchus destructor; assembly: GCA_022814885.1. Taxonomy (NCBI): domain Eukaryota; kingdom Metazoa; phylum Nematoda; class Chromadorea; order Rhabditida; family Anguinidae; genus Ditylenchus; species Ditylenchus destructor. The sequence continues at coordinate 24,899 of JAKKPZ010000322.1, forward strand.
TGCTCTCCGTCTAGTGGGATATGGAAGGCGTGATCCATTATGAACTGTTGGGCAGAAAGGAGAGACTCACAGCTGCTACGTACAGTGCTCAGCTTCGCCGGCTTGCACAAGCCATCAGGGAAAAGCGGCCCGAAAAGCCAAAGGTCATCCTTCAGCACGACAACGCTAGACCCCATGTTGCGAAACTAACCAAACAAACACTTCAGGACTTGAGCTGGGAAGTGTTGCCACATCCAGCATACAGCCCAGACTTGGCCCCGTCAGACTACTGGTTGTTCCGGGATTTGGCCAACGAAATTGCAGAAAAACACTTTGAAAATGATGACGATGTCAAAAATCACCTTGATTTGTATTTTGCTCGTAAAAAGAAAATTTTCTGGGAAAGAGGCATCCGCCTTTTACCAGTAAGATGGACACACATTGTAGATCATAATGGTGATTATTATGAAGAACATTGATGAATAAATGTTTGATATATAAACGTTTAAAAACACCGACAAGAATTTCCGGCCAAACCAATATAACAATTTGAATACCAAATATCAAATGGTTTACATTTTTATGATAAAATAATTCCCTCCAAATTTACTGACATATTTTCGTAGTTAACTTTGCCCTCTTTCGGTGCATTAGTAGATAGGGAGTAAAAAATGATGGATCCAAATTAATAGCCACAAAAGTGCAAAAGTTTGGAAAATGACGACATATAATGAAAAGGGGAAAAACAGCGCAATATTTCTTTTTAGAAATAAAAAAATTGTGGTGATGCAAAAATAGACATAAAACTTTGTATTTTCTTCGAGTACACGTTAGGAGCGCTTTGTCGGACTCATTGGGTTTTCTTAGTTTTCTTTTTTGATGAATTTCTCCTTTTTACTTTCTAGTAACGGTGGCCTTGTGGATGAACTGGTGGTACAGACTACAAAACGATTCAATTATTTAATTTTTATGCAATGACTTTCTTACGGATCGTTTCATACTCACTCGATCAACTTTTATTCGCAAAAAGTTTTAGTTTTCCGCGTGTAAGTTGTTAAATTTACGAGTAAATAAACTTATCCTATACTGATATTTCCTAATCTGTTTGATAGAAAAAAGCACTCAGAGCAGCGATATCTTTAAAATTTCAATGGGCTGAATTGGTAGAGGATCTCTCGATCAACCCAACATTTCACCTATGCAAACAAAAAACTAGTATAGTTTAAGCAAAGGTACAATGGAATAATTTTAGTGAAATATCTAACAATTTCGATTGAGGTAAAAACCTGTTTAGATCAACTATACGAAAATAAAATAGATTGCATACAGTATTATTACAAATTATTATATTAGTATAAATTACAAAAATCATTTATGTACCTCTTGATTTTCCACCTTTGGCCAATTAGTTTTGTTTTCAGCGATGAACCATTTGTGGTTTTTTGTTTGTGAAATATTATAGCGTGTTACAGGATTACGATCCAAAAGGTGCTTTAAAAGATCTTCCGCGTCCATGGTGAAATATTTCCTATCGTAAATTATCTGAAACAATTTTTACTATTTTGCTAATTCGGTTTGGAAAATAATTATGAAGTCTGACAACAGTAAACGTGACGTAACAAAAATGTAAATAAATATAAAACAATTCGTTTAGGCTCTCAGCTCCAAATACGGGATTATCGAATAGCTGAAGGAGATTCAGAGTATGTTGTACTCACCTTCGCTTTTATGATATTCTCGGAAATCCGGAACGTGTTGTTTGCATAAAAAGGATTCTTTTCATAAAAAGGATGGTATTTGGTAAGCATAATGTAGATAATCAACCCCAGCGACCAAGAATCTACATTTTTGTTGTACGGTTTTCCCAGTACCACTTCAGGTGGCTTATATTCTTGCGATCCACTATAGCTAGTAGCTATTACTTTGCTATGAGTTTCCATTGCGCTGCCGAAGTCCGCTATCTAAATTGAATAATTTAAATTTTCACTAGCCAGAGAGTTACCACAATTTGGATAATTGAGAAAATGAACCTTAATATGTCCGCTTTTGGTGAGCAAAATATTTTCTGGCTTTAAATCTCGAAATATAATGTCTTTGCCATGAATATATTCGAGAGCGCACAAAATTTCGGCCGCATAAAAACGAGCCGTGTCTTCGGAAAACGGCCGTTTTACAGAGGTAATCAAATCAAACAAGTCGCCACCTTCTGCCAGCTCCAGTTGCAAATAATATGCAGAAGAGTCCTAAAATGGAGGCGTACTCTCATACGGCAGTTCCGTATCTTTTATGATTTGCGGCTTAAATCATTATTCCTTTGATAACGCGCTTTTGTAGTTTGTAGCCTAGGGCTTATTAAAGATCGCCCCTGGACTACAAACTACAAAACTCATATTTTCGGGATACTGAATGAAATTTTTGGTACCAGGGGTATTCGGCTACGGGGAAGCAAATGCTGAAGTCAGATTTTGGGTATCTGGATTCAGAATCCCGGATTCTGATGGACCTTTGGCTTATCGTGGAAATGGTACCAAACAGTGGGAATTGGCGCCGTTATATTATATAAAAAAGTATTTTTTACCCCCAGAGGGTATTCGGGGTCGGAAATTCCGAAAAATTGGAATTCTCGAAAAAATTCTTCGGCTACCTTTTGGGGTACTACCAGCTTGGGTCTCTGCGCGAGAATTCTCACGCACACCACTTCTATTCCCGCGTACGAAATTCGGGGTGCGCGACTTGTACTACCATTTGCGGTATGCCCCATAGAAACGAATTACCAAAGGGGTGGCCCATACATACGACCCCCTTTGGGCGAGGTGTCAATTGGGGTATTCGTTCACAATGGTTGTTTTCCTATAGTAGTGTTCCCATGGGTCTTACCGCAAAAGGAGTCCCTCAAAATGAGTCCTCCTTATGGGTGCTAGGGTGTGCTTCGGTAAAATTCGGTACATTTTGGACATTCGGTCTTCGGTATTTTAAAATCTGCAAGTTGCATATCTTACCGAATCCCAAAAAACAGGCTGCATTTCTTTTTCCGTCGTATTTGTGTTTTAGAAGTGCTATATTTTTAAATCATGGTTGGATCACATTACTTGAAAATCTGGAAAAATAGTGATAAATACTTTGCCATATTTTTAATAATATAGCCTATTTTTGCAAAAAAAAAGTCATCTTTACAAAACATTTTGTAATTTTATTATTCATTTTTGGTATATCTAACTGATTTACAAAACTTTTGCCTAAGTCTTTTAGTCAATTTTCATCAAGCAAAGCTATTTATTCGGTACTTTTTGGTCCTCGGTTTTCAGTATTTTAAAATCCCAATCGGTGTTCGGTCTTCGGTGTTTTAAACTCTTAATTCGGTGATCGGTAATTTAAAAACGAATCGAAGCCCACCCCTGGTAGGTACCCTAAAGTGTATTTTTCCGCTATACCTTGAACACATTGTATAGTTGAACAACGAATTTGCTTTCTAATTTTCTTTGAAGTTCAATCTCATTCCGTATTTCCATGACGGTACTGGTTGTTCCTATAAGGATTTTTTTGATAGCGTACATCTTTTTATCTGTTCTGCTCTTCGCTTTCCAAACGGTACCAAATCCACCGTCACCAATTTGTTCGTACATTATAAAATCCCCGGTTTTCCAGACTTCCTGGAAACGTTTCATCGATGAAATAACTTTTCAATATGATCTTTTATTCTTCTTAATGTAAAAATAAATTGGTATGACACAAATTTTGCCCTTACATAGAGTAAAGTGTTTTCTTATGATTAATATAAAAGAAGTCTACGTCCCACTTAAAATCTGAGATATATTTAGGGCTACTATTCCTCCAAAAAGGGGCCCGAGGCCCTTATTTTTCAATGTCCCACTAGACCGGGCCCTTATTGGAGGGGGGCTGTCATTGGGAGGGATGGGCGCTTATTTTGCAACCCTCGCCGGCGAAGCCGATAAGAAATTTCGTGAAAAGAAAATTTCGTGCCGCCGATAGGCGGTGCGAAATTTTCAGCTTTCAGGTGATTTTAATTAAAATTTTTCGAAATTTGAATTCCCGAAGGAAAAATTGATATTCTTGCAAATTTTTGCCATTTTTTGAAAATTGTGACAAATTTTTGGTAAATTTGGAAAAATTTTGCAAAAATTATGTGAAAACTTCAAATTTTTGGCAAAAAATTTAAATTGGCGACAAAAATTTTTTATTTCTGCCACTTTTTGAAAATCTGCCCTTTTAGATGTCCTTATTGGAGGAGAGGTGCTTATAAATCAATGTCCCTCTAGAAGGGGCCCATATTGGAGGGGGTCTTATTATATACAAATACGGTAATCATTAGCGGCGCTAGATGATGCTAGTCTGGCTTCGACAGACAAATGCATTAACACTGTATCAAAGTTATATTGTACTAGGGCCTTGGGACTCCCTACGGTAGCCTGATTGAAAATTTTGTCTTCATGTATACCAATCGTTATAGTAAGTTAAAGCAAAACTTCCTCCGTGTGTCATGTGACACATTTAGAAAGTTTTCTCCATGCTCTCCTTTCGTGTGTGTAAACCAATTTTCGCCATCCTTCTCCTGATGTTATGGTAGAATTCAATAAATTTCAATTTGAGAACGACGTTGAAGCATGGTTTATCTCTCCCGAAAGTAACGGGGACAATTCAGAAGAATCGAATAGGATAAGAAATGACTCAAGCGTCGGAAGAGGGCATTGCCAAACTCCGCTTTGAAGAGTCGGACTCTAACTTAGGGCGTCTTCGAGAATATATGCAAAAGAAACTTGGAAAGCGCAATAAAGAGAGCCTCGAACAGAGAGAGATTATAAATAACGTTAGTGATAGACTAATATACCATATTACCTGATGATTTCAGGAACGGAAATCACAAAAAGTATGGAAATTCGGAAGGATTTCATTTAGTTTATTACGTAAGTGTGGAGAAACATTACTACTTCGATGATGAACTATAGAATGCTCAAACGAGTTATAACGAGGGAAAATTAAAATTCAATGAATTCAATTATTTAGCACTTGAGTACGACTTCAACAGGCCATAAATGAATGTGAAAAAAGAAATAACAGCAAAGGAAGAAGCCAATAAACTCTCAGAAGAAAAAGGCGTAAAGTCGCTGAACGTCAAAGAAAGCGTCGCGCAAATTTAGAAAGAGGACGCTTTAGGAGAAATAAGACTCAGAAACAGGGAACGTATGAGAAAAGTCCGCGCAATGTTAATACAGAAATTGTAATTAAATTAAAAGCTAAAGGTGCGGAGCCAAAGCGGAAAGAGTATGCAAACATGCCCGAAGAAAAGAAAAATGCTATAATGGAACATAAGCGACAAGTGGACACGGCGAAAAGACAATCACGTTTTACACGTGGCTACAGGGTAAGTTGTAATAACAGAAATCGAGTAGGGACATGCTTCTACCATTTTGAAATGGAAAAAAGGAAACTATATAAGAATGATTCTGAAAAATAAAATGCCAAATGATCATGGGTTCACAACAGAAGAATGTGAAAAGATTGCCCAGATAATTGAAAACGAAGTTGATTCACATAGTGAAGAAGAAGCCAGATTTGATGCATTACCGATAGAGAAGTTGATAACTGGTTACGGTTATGTTAGCTGGTTACGTAACGGAATAATCAACGTAACGGAATAATAATCAAATATTTCAATACATTTCACACATTTAACCAAATCAAAGAAAAAAATTAAAACATACCGTAGGCAAATAATTGTCGGTACGAACAACAGATTCTTTGGGAAACCAACTTTCCATGTCGAAATGCGAGGGACAATACACAATATTTACAAATATTTGTATAAAAATGAGGAAAGCTGTCGCATTGTGGGCTGCCATAATATTCAATAGCATAGGGTTGAAATAATGAATATCAAATTAGCGCTAGAGGCTCATTCAAACTTATGAACTCGTTAAATTGGTATGCAATTTGCTCTCTAAACATTGATATTTGTAAGTATAGAACATGGAAATATGTTTCAAAAGTAAGAACAATGATATATTGTCATATATTGACGTGACAGCTATTGACGTAACAACGGTTATGGTTTTTGTTCGTCAAAAGTAAATTCAAGATATTTTCATAAATTTCAGAAATTCGGCAAGTGTCGACATATGTTTATTGTTTTTGTACCATTCTGATAGGTAAGCAATGCGTTAGTGGCTCGTTTTCTCTCTAGTGTGAGCTCTAGTTTTTTCAGGAAGACATTTCGAGGAAAGAGGTCTTCACCGCTGGTTCGATATCGACCAGATTGTTATGTCTGTCCTGACCCAGACATAATAATTTGAGGTGTATGATTGCGCGCACATACGTGAAATGTGTGAGGTGCGACCTTGACAACTGGTCCTCACTTATATGATTCAAGAAGTGTCTGTTGTCATAAAATATAAAATTTGAATGTTCATAAAACATCTCACGACAAATAAATGAATTTTACCACACTTTATACAAAACTATTGAAAATAACTTTCACGCGTTCCTGAAAATTTTGCATGCACTACAAGGAATTAAACAAAGAGAAAATATTCATGTTCAACATAAATTTCCAAATGTCTAATGATTAGAATTCTGTTTGGTTCCAGCAAAATCTAACCAAACTTGACTGAAATTAACGGGAAAGACTTAGCTTAATTACATTTACAACCCAAAGAAAATACTTAAAACATACTGTAGGCAAATAATTGTCAGTATGAACAACAGGTTCCTTAGGAAGTGAGGGCCGCGAAGCGGCCCCACTTCGCTAGTCCTTATAATAAGTCTGTGATGTGCGTCCTCCGTTGCACGTTTTATTCGAATTTGAATTCCCGCCTTTGGCATTCTGTATTTTTGGTGTCTGTAACGGTTTCGTGAGTGTCTGAGCCAAACTTAGACTGAGCCAAACTTAGACTGAGCCAAACTCAGACTGAGACAAACTCAGACTGAGCCAAACTTAGACTGAGCCAAACTCAGACTGAGCCAAACTCAGACTGAGACAAACTCAGACTGAGCCAAACTTAGACTGAGCCAAACTTAGACTGAGCCAAACTCAGACTGAGTCAAACTTAGACTGAGTCACATTTAGACTGAGCCAAACTCAGACTGACTCTGAGTTTGCGAGCCACCGCAGGTGGCGAGCCATTCCTGTGGTCGGGCGCGGGAGCGCCCGACCTTCCCCGCTGGAATGTGAGTCATACTGATATAGAAAAGGCATACTGATATAGAAAAGGCATACTGATATAGAAACGGCATACTGATATAGACTCCCCGCGCGCTAGTGGGTAAATCAGGTAATTACCCGGGGTCCAGCTTTGGAAGGGATAAAAAATCAAAAGGGGGGACCAAAGGAAATTTTTCGGTGGCGTGGACGAGAGGTACCCTCTCGTCCAAAGTACCCGGGGTTCGAAAATGGCCAAAGTCCGGCACTGGTCCCTTCTTGGGCTTCGTTTCCGGCACGTTTGGTGTTAAAATGTTCGTTTGGGTGTGGTAACTCGACTGTCTGAATGCGCTCTTGGGTAACCTGCGGGAGTTTTCCTGGATGTTATTTCAGAAATCCAGAATTTAAAGGAGGAAATTTCTTAGCTGTTCATAGATCGGGCTGATTTTTGTGTTAATCGACAGCTTACCCTAAGATATAGAAGAACAAAATATAAGAATAAATAAAAGAATAAAATAAAAAACTGCAAATTAATTGAAAACAGAAAAGAAACGAAAGAAAATCGCATTTCTAAACTAATTTTTGAGTTTTTCATTAAATTAAGCAACGAATTTGTCACAAAATGCGTCATAGAGCTGGCCGTTGTTAGGGCTGTAGTTTTCAAAATTAGCAAAATTGGGGCTGAGCTTTCCAAAGCAATGGCAAAGAGGCAGAGAGCTAGATTATAATCACAGCTGTGGTGTTTCTTAATTTTAATTTGATTGAAAGGAAATCTGCAAAGGCGATGGCAAAATGAGATTGAACCCAATTTTGAAATCAACACTGAACCGCTTTAATTAATTTGAATGTTCAACGTAAGGTGCCGATAAGTTAAGTGCTACATCATCATGACTCGTTGTAAATAGGGTAAGGGACGTTTCATCAAATGGACGTTTAAAATTTTAAGGTAAAATAGCGTAATTTTAATTAAAAAGTGTATAAGAATGGTAAAGCATAAAAACACAAATTTTTATAAAAATTGGCACTTTTTCTTTATATTTGATGAAACGTCCCATTTGATGAAACGTCGTGTCCCTTGTAAATAACAAATTGTATGTACTTCAATCGTTGCCACTGGTTCAGATGGCAAAATGAGATCGAACCTAATTTTGAAATCAACACTGAACCGCTTTAATTAATTTGAGCTGGTTCAGGGATGTTTTCTCTGGATGCATAGAAGCATAGACTGTTTGTTATTTTAGGGCCAGACACATAAAACATAGACAGGTTCATGCATTGCCTTTCTGTTACATAAACATACGTCTCCAGAGTAGACTCTACACTCAAATGGCGCTCTTCTTGTTGAACGTATGACCTGAAATTTATAGACTAAAAAATTTGGCTTTCCTTCCCCTTGCTGTGACGTTCAAAGTGAGACTACATACGAAATGTGATTTTCTTTCATTATTTGTTACTATTAATTATTTTCAACGTAAATGTATAAGTTTTAGTAAATTTATTATAAGTTTTAGTAGGTCTTACTATTTGAAAGCAAGTAGATCGCGGATCTCTTTGCGTTAAATTATCGGTTTGAATAATGTTCTGCATGTTCCAGAACTATTGGTTTGGCTAATAAGACTTGATGGAGTTTTAAAACAATCATATTTCAAACGTTTATTGGTCAATGTCATTAGTAATATTCGCCATCATGATCGACAATACCTGCTCTTTTTGGCGGGATATACCTTGGGTTTTAACCATGCAGAATTTTTTAAGGGGTTTCAATACACACAAAAATGTTGATTTTTAGTTATTTTTGACAACCTTCGTCGAGAAACACCGAACAAAACCGAGATAAAAAAGTGACATTGCGGCTTTGCTGTTAAAGCCCACCACTAACACATGCTTTTTAACACCATGCTTTTTAATCATGCTTTTTAACACATGCTTTGACAACGTGCGAGGTACGATCACTTAAAGTAGATAATGATTCAAACGATAAAGCATATTAGCTATCTCTTTCTGATTCAAACATAAACCGAAAAATTCGGAAAAATTAAAATTTTCCATTTTTCTACCGGTGTTGAAACACACACAAACATTTGACTTGCAATTTACGCCAAAAATTTTGTTATGCCTCGAAAAAATCCGACGTTTTCGGACCTCAAAACATAATAGTTATCTCTTTCTGATTCAAAAATATGTTTACTCTTTGTCATGTTGTCATGTCTTTTCCTGCATCCTTTATGAGGTAATTTTCAAATATAAGTCATTATTTTATGTTAAATAAACTATTTCATAAAACTGTCATATGAACATTCTCTTTATCTCATTTCTCTCATTATGTGCATAAATCGCATGTGTTTATTTCGCGTTTTAAACGCAAATTCTATTGTGTAAAATACCATAATTACTAGCGGGATATAGTGCCGAAGGCACCATATCCCAATTGCGCGCGCGCCCCTTACCGCTCGGCCGGGTAAAGCCTTCTATTAGTTCGTGAGTCTATATAAGCATACCCCCGTGGCTTTATCAGTGAGACTCGCGGCGTTCGGTAGCTCGGCAATGGTTTTGTTTCGGCCGGTCGAACTAAATTTTTCTGAAAAAACTTTTTTGAAAATTTTTTTCGTACCCGGAGTACGCCTGGAATTTTTTTTGACCCTGGAATGGCATTCCCCGCACCCGAAACCCGCCGGGTGGAAAAATCAGCACCCAGGGGGCGATTCTTATCAAGTGTATTATTCTTGTGGCAAGAAATGTTTTTGTGTCTATTTACACAGGGGTTTCACTCTCTCATCACTAAAGACCCCAAAAATATTTTTTAAAATTCCGGTTTTAATTAATTAAAATATTTTAAAAAATCGCAAAATATTTTTAAAAAATATTTTTTTAATTAGCAATTTTTTGCCGATTCTAGACTTTAATTCTGCTTTTTTAGCCTTCATTGTTACTTCAGACTAAATTAAAAGCTAAAATTCAACAAAATATAACAAATTTTGGAAAAAAACGGCAAAATAAAAAATTTTTTTTTGAAAAATTTCGTAAAAAAAATTTTTCGGCAAAATTTTTTGGTAAAATTTCTCCGCCAAAAAAAAATTTCGCGGCGGCCTTCGGCCGCCGCGAAAATTTTGCCAAAATATCACAAAATTTGTCCAAAAATGCCAAAATATTTACTAAAATATAAGTAAAATTCCCAAAATATGCAAAATATTTTTTAAATAAAAAAAATATTTTAAAAATATTTTAGTTAAAAAAAGTCCAAAATATTTTTTAAATATTTTTTTTATTTTAAAAATATTTTTGGGGTCTTTACTCATCACAAGAAAATGAAAAGACTGACAAGAACAATGGTGCAGCAGAGAAAGCGATTGATTCATACACAAAAAGGATAGACTATCCTTGAAAATACCTTGAAAATATAATTTTGAAATATTTCGTACCTCGGGAGTACCTACCTAAGAAATAATAATTTTTCGGATTCAGGACCTCTGAAAACCCCGGGGGCAAAAAATCCCGGTGCAAAAAAAATGATTTCACCCGCGCGGGATCGAACCTCCATCAGCGGGCCGGTGCCTGCGCCCCAGCGCACTCGTCCACTGCAGCACGGACTGTGACATAGTGAGTCAGTCAGCCGAATTTGCGCATTACTATGTAACTAGCTGAGAGGGGGCGCTTCGCGCCCCCTCTCAGCTAGGAAGCGGGAGTGTGCACAGCGGGAGATTGGGTTCTTCATCGCTTCGCGCACCGCCATCAGCGGTCAGATTTGGTTGTTCGGGAGTAGAAGTTGTACCAAGCAACATCCCGCCCGTTAGTAACATCCCGCCCGTTAGCAACATCCCGCCCGTTAGTAACATCCCGCCCGTTAGTACAGGGTGATTCAAAAAAAGGACCCCAGTTCAGGCTATTATATTTCATAGATATCGACGAAGCATGAAAGTGACTAATATCTTAAAAACTGCTACTAAGCTTGAATTTTCAAACGCAAAAAAGAATTTGTTCGTAACCTATATATTTCGTCATTTTCTGGCCCCCGGAAATATGCAAAAAATCAATTTTTCCCACACAAAAATAAAATTCAACGGCAGTTTTCGGCTGTTTTTACTGGGGAAATGTCCAATCCGAGGCCAGATTCAGATCCGCCGTGAAATTCTGCGTAGGATAGACACTTTTTCAGTTGTCGATCGAAAAACTTATTTTTTTCGCCATTTTTTGGCCCGTTTTTGACACATTTTTGGCCGAAACTTGCCGAAAATCGACTCAGACGACCATGCCGTTGACCGCAAAGTTGTTCAGCGAGTCGAATACTACCCGAAAAACACATTTTCGAGGTGGAAAAATTTTTAACGATTTTCACGGGATCATATGGTCCCCCCACATGGGCCAAAAAATCGACTTTTTGGATCGAAATTTTGACCATCTCGAAAATGTATTTTTCGGAAAGGCCTGAGCGAGAGAACAACTTTGCGGTCAACGGCATGGTCGTCTGAGACGATTTTCGGCAAGTTTCGGCCAAAAATATGTAAAAATTGGGCCAAAAATTGGCGAAAAAAATAAGTTTTTCGACCGACAACTGCAAAAGTGAATTACTACGCAGAATTTCACGGCGGATCTGAATCTGACCTTGGTTTGGACATTTTCTCTGTAAAAAAGTGGCGAAAATGATCATTGAATTTTATTTTTGTATGGGAAAAATTGATTTTTCGCATATTTCCGGGGGTCAGAAAATGACGAAATATATAGGTTACGAACAAATTCTTTTTTGTAATTAAAATTTCAAGCTTAGTAGCAGTTTTTAAGATATTAGTCACTTTCATGCATCGCCGATATCTATGAAATACAATAGCCTGAACTGAGGTCCTTTTTTTGAATCACCCTTGAATCGCCCGTTAGTAACATCCCGCCCGGGAAAGTTCCGACCTCGTGAGAGACCTGGTGAGAATACCACGACCTCGTGAGAACAAATCTCGAATTTGACGTCAGATTCGTGATCAGCGCATCCGAAAACAAAAAAAAATCAGACAGCTTGCATCAAAAAACCCGATTTTTTGGCCAAAAAGTGGCTTTTTTTCAAAAATGTGCCGAATCAAAAAGTGTAAAAAGCAAAGTTGTCCAGAATCGCCTCAGAAATCGATTGGGAACATAAAAAACATCACTTCCCCAGGTTAAAACCCTGAAAAACACGTTTTTCGGTTTTGGCGCGAATTCAAATATTGGTTCTGACAATTTTCCCGGACCTAACTTTTCGAGACCTATCGAATGAGCTATCACACGCCATGATCTGAATGCTGGATATTTCTGGATGATTGGTCACACGGGAGCGTTCCGTACACGACGCCGCTTAGTATTTAGGGAAAAGGATTTCAGTATAAAGAATTTTATTATTAGAACACGGAACATCAGATCATCGGTATGGCAGCACAGAAGGTCATATCAATATTTATTTCGTTTGCCATTTTTATTAATACTGCAAATTGTGCATGTTTCGCTCCCCCAAGTTGTGTTCCGTTTTTCGGTAAACAACATCCGACAAAATCGAGATTGCGAGATTATCAGGCGAAGGATGAGAACAAGATAGCCGATGTGCATATAGTAAGTGTCTTATCTACTGGATTTTCTTAGCTCTGTTTGATATTATTTAAAATTACGGGTGTATGTACTCACATAATAAATCTCAGGTTTTTAGAAAATGATATCATATAATTAAAAAAAATTATTCTAAAAAATTGAGCTCTTATGATAGCCAAGACGTACTTAAAACTGGAGAAAAAATATTTTCATTCAATAGAAAACTTCTAGACAACAAACCCGAATGATTGTGTAAAATTTTCGCAGAAAATACCGTATACTCTCTAATTTACCTCTCAGGTAAATTGCCCAAAATTAAGTGAAAAATTCAAATTTTCGGTAAAAAGTATTTTAATTTTTGCATTGCTGAAAAATTGACCGTCTAGTGGCAAAATTAGAGGGGGTTAAATTAGAGGGTTTATGTTGGTGATTTTACTTAAAATTTGAATAATAACATTTTTAAAACAGTGCTGATAAGTCATTGCTTTTTAATTCAAGAAAAGACAGAAAATTAACTAATAACTAATAACATAAAACCTCTATCCAGGAAAATGTAATAATTCAAAGTTACACTTAAATAAAATATTTCTAGAACAAATGGAAAAAAGGCGATTTCGAAATGCAGGAAAAACTTGGCGAGGGTCAATATGGCGAAGTTTGGAAAGCAGTAAGCATAAAAGATAAAAACGTTTATGCTGTCAAGAAAATCCGTAAAGGAAAAAATACTACCGTAGCTCTTATCCGCAATGAAATTGAACTTCAAAGGAAATTGGATAGCAAGTTCGTAGTTCGACTCTACAATGCTTTTAAGGTATTTTCAGGATTGAAAAATAATGAGCATATACCACAAATTAAATAGCGCGTTGCCAATTTTAATATGCCATTCAGGGCCGTATTTAAATGTCAATTGAAAAACTTATACCCTGAACTTGACACTAATTTCCCCAAATATTTATGAACCAAGTTCAGCAAAAACCACCCTTCATAATTTTTTTTAGTTCTGGCATTGAGATTTGGCTGTTAGATGTATAAATTATGCTTCTTTTGTTTCAACTAGCTTTCAAAACGACAAGTCAGTAAAAAGCGTCATTAGACGAACAGAGAAAGCGAGAGTGTCAAAAAGCCTTCCTATCTCATCTTTTATTGTAAACAACTCCTTTTGTTTATTGTCAACAACTCTCTTTGTGTAGTACACATTCTCTCTCTCTCTGTCTGTTTGCCTAACTAACTGCCTAAATATTTTTGCCTAACTCTGTTTGCCTAGCTCTTCCACACTCTATCGTCTATCTCTGACTGTCTCTTTCATGCCCGAATTTTCCTCCATTACCCTGTTCACTACATTTTTCAAAGTTACTAAATATTTCATTTAGAACTCATCTGCTTATTATTTGCACCGTACAATAAAGCTGTGGATGTTTGGTCGCTAGGGGTGATTACATATGCGATGATTGCCGGATACAATCCGTTTCGTGGAGAATCCGTGTTGCTAACATTTTGCAATATCCTCAGCATGAATGTATGTTTAAAACTAATTTTAACCTAAATTCTATATAATTGGCATTAACATGACAAATTTGATAATAGTTTCTATCAGTCTGGGTAATAATTATAGCGTGCGGTTGCATTAAAAATACGGGATTATAAATATTTTTTATTAAAGCTTCAAATAATAAGTCAATCAAAAAATTTTCGTCGTAAAACATATTTGAAATAATTTGTCTCGCTACGGATATAAGTCACTGGCGCACCCAGGGGGTACCGGGGGTACGTACCCCCCCCCCAAATGGGAAAATTTGAAAAAATGAGTGTAAATCAGTGCAAATTTGGGCTAAATTTGGTCCGGTACCCCCCGCCCCCAAAATCCAAAAGTTGGGGGTACCAAAAAAAGTGTACCCCCCCCCCCAAATGGCCATTTCCACTGAAACGTACCCCCCAAAAAAAAATCCTGGGTGCGGCCCGGATATAAGTTCGATATTAGACACCAATGTGTGAATCTGCTCTGTTTTTTTCTTATTCCTTTCATCTTATTTTGATACACAATTTTAACATAATAAGACTTTGTAATGTTCACCTTATTAGATAGCAAAATTCGCAAGGGTCTACCTGAATATGTCCAAACTTTACGGTTTAAAAATCAACGTTGACTCAGATGTTGGGCAAACAATGTTTATTGTTTATCATACGAAAATTATTTTAACAAACTTTCTCTTTCTTTTCTGCGTTATAATCGCATACTAATTATAAAACACTTTTTCACGGATTTTTTACAACAGGACAGATTTTTCGGGTGTCACGAAAGATCTTTTTCTAAGAATTTTTTAATTTAGGTAAATTACAATAGAAAATATTTCTCCATAGAAGCGAAAGGACTTCTAGAGCACCTTTTGGATCGTGATCCTAAAGGGCGATATAACCTTTCTCGGATATCAGCAAACGATTGGTTCATTGTGAAAGGCAAAATAGACTGGTCAAAAGTGAAAAATCAAGAAGTGAGTATAATTTATACGATTTGGCACATAATGTGAGCAATCGAGCTTTACTTGTGTTTTCATATACAAATCTCAATAATTACAACACCCGATAATTGTACCACTCGATTGGAACCGAGAACCAAAGCCAAAAAATACAATGGCATACTTTCGGTTCCGTTCGCACCCCTTCGTTTGCTGAGACATTCTAAATTGCAAAATCTATTAAACAAACAGCTGAATACTAGAACCAGTTGTCATTTAAATCATAGTACACAGCCCTCTCATCTAGGCATACTTTCGGTTCCGTTCCAAGAGAGTACTAACAGGTATCTACTCTTCTTTTCATAAGAGACGAAAAAGTGAAGTAGGTTAATTGTGGGTTAACCCAAAAAGCGATGCTTCTTTTATTTTCGGCCATAAATGTCTGGAATGGATATTTCCATGACTTCGAAATACAATGATTTCGCAGCAATGTCAGTATTATTTTTTGATAGTAAAAACAAAAATGTCTTTTCGGACCTAATGTTTGGACTAATCCTTAATTATGCTGATATAGAGTACCGAATTTTCTCTAATTGAAGCCCCGGGGCTTATATTATTTCAATCCCCCAAATTTGTGCAAAATTTTTCTCTAAGCTCTCATTTTTACACACTATTTCTCTTTCTCTAGGGGCGTCTATTTCAGGGGGCTTCTATTATTGGGGGCTTATATTAGAGAAAATACGGTAATTAAATGGCTTAACTAACTAATTGATTTGTTTTGTTTTGTAGTATGAACCACCGTTTCGCCCACAAGACAACGGTTACATTGAGAAGAATACCCAGAAATTCATTACAAAGCAAAAGTGAGTGAAAATGGAAGATCATGTTTCATCGAAACGAAAATGCAAACCATTTGGCATTGTATAGTTATTCACATATTTGGAATATTTAGTGTTTTTATTTATCACATTATTATTATTATTCTGGATTTGATGGCAATATAAAGATAATTCGTTGTCGACCGATTATATAGTTATGATCATTGATTCGCTAATGCGCAAATTGATTTTGATTATTGTTTTTGACGGTTTTTAATGAATTATCTGGAAACAATCGGACATTTGGCACTACAATAGTGAAAAGAGAACAGTTATGTGGGTTCCACACTAGCTGTCTAACAAATGCCATCTGACACATGATCCATGGTTGATGTTCATACAAATATATTTTGAAACTCTTTATTTTGAATAAAATGTAAAAACACAGTTATACAACAGTTAGTCAGTTATTCAATTATGTGAGTGCAATTATTTATTTTTGTTAATGTTACCGTCAAACTAGTTCTCATCTTTGTTGCTATCTGGTTCACACATATCAATTTTTTCGCACAATTTCTCAGCCGTTGCCTTTTTCTCCCAAACCATTTCAATACCTTTTTGCTTAGTTTTATCCGTCAATGCCCAGCACAATCCATCATTGAAGCTTCCAATGACAAAGCATATCATCTAAAATATAATACTAATATGCTTTACGATCTTGATTGCCGATGTTTGGCTGTGTCCCTAAATACTAAGCGGCATCGTCTGTAGGGTAAATGGACAGTTCCGCCCCTCGTCAGTTCCGGCCCCCAGTTCCGCCCCCCCCCCCCGTTCCGCCCCCCCCAGTTCCGCCCCCCCCCAGTTCCGCCCCCCCAGTTCCGCCCCCCCCCCCCCCAAAATATTCCAAAATAGGTGGCAATGGGGAAGGGACAGTTCCGCCCCCCCCCCCCCAAATCCAAAATAGGTCGCAAAGGGGAAGGGACAGTTCCGCCCCCCCCCCAAATATTACTAAAAAGGTGGCAATGGGGTAGGGACAGTTCCCCCCCCCCATATATTACTAAAAAGGTGGCAATGGGGTAGGGACAGTTCCGCCCCCCAAATATTACTAAAAAGGTGGCAATGGGGTAGGGACAGTTCCGCCCCCCCCCCAAATATTAAAAGTAAAATGCCTAAAAACACCTTCCTAGGGTAACTTTTTACGGGGAACTCGATTCTCGACTCAGATTTAAGATCGGTCCAAGCGCTTAAGCTTGAACTTAAGCTTGAACTTAAGTTCAAGCTTGAATTCAAGATTTGGCCTAAATTAGGGTTTTCAAGTATGGCGAACACGATGCAAGTGTCAGACTTGAGTTTCGAGCTTAAGCTTAAGCTTGAGCTTAAGCTCAAGCTTAAGTTCAAGCTCAAAAATGTCATTTTTGTCAAATTAGGGTTTTCACGTGCGGGGAATACGAAAATGGCACTAGTTTTATGACCCAAGCTTAAGCTTAAGAAGAAGACCCAAGCTCAAGCTTAAGCTTAAGCTCGAAACTCAAGTCTGACACTTGCATCGTGTTCGCCATACTTGAAAACCATAATTTAGGCCAAAACTTGATTTTAAGCTTGAACTTAAGTTCAAGCTTAAGTTCAAGCTTAAGCGCTTGGACCGATCTTAAATCTGAGTCGAGAATCGAGTTCCCCGCAAAAAGTTACCCTAGGACGGTGTTTTTAGGCATTTTACGCCTATATTTCATGATTTTGGAACATTCTAGAACATTCTAGAAGGATCCAGAAAAAATCCGATCCCGGATTCGGATTCAGCATACCTGAAAACCCCCCAGGGCACGAAATCCCGACCATTTATGGTCAAAAATGGAATTCCGTTTGGGGGGGGGGCGGAACTGTCCCTACCCCTTTGCGACCTTTTTTGGAATATTTGGGATTTGGGGGGGGCGGAACTGTCCCTACCCCTTTGCGACCTATTTTAGAAATTTGGGGGGGGGCGGATCTGTCCCTTCCCCTTTGCGACCTTTTTTGGAATATTCGGTATTTTGGGGGGGGGGCGGAACTGGGGGGGCGGAACTGGGCGGGGGCGGAACTGGGGGGGGCGGAACTGGGGGGGGGGCGGAACTGGGGGGGCGGAACTGGGGGGCGGAACTGGGGGGGCGGAACTGGGGGGGGCGGAACTGACCTCCAGTCGTCTGTAGTCTGTCTGTGACGCCCAAATGATCCTTTCACTTCGGCACCTTTCCGTGGTTAGACCGGGGCGAGTGATAGCTCATTTGAAAGCCCTAAGGCTACTGATCCCCCGAAAACTATCAGACCCAAAATTTGAATATTTGAATTCACGCCAAAACCGAAAAACGTGTTTTTAATGGTTTTGACCTGGGGAAGTGATGTTTTTTATGTTATCAATCGATTTCTGAGGCGATTCTGGACAATTTTGCTTTTTGCACTATGGTTTTGCACATTTTTTGAAAAAAGCCACTTTTTGGCCAAAAAATGGAATTTTTTGATGCAAGGTGCCTATGGGTCTGATTTTTGGCACACGGGGTTATAACTCCTAAAATGGAAGTCAAAAACTGAATTAACAAGAAGACAAAAAGGTAAGTTGTAAGTATTTGCACATTCACAAATTCAATTTTTAATTTGATCAACGCCAAGAGAAACTGGCGTGCATTTTACCGTTATACACTTATACTTTTATAATGCGCACCGATTGGAATTGCCAATCGTCTGGATTATTTTTGCTTTTACTCCAAATCCATTTCTCGAAATAATCCAAAAATCTTCGGTGATGGAGCGAAAATTGGAAAAAAATTTGTTCCACCAAAACCGATCGGATTATCCAAATTTTGCAGTATTTGCGTGTTTTTCTCATGCTGAAAATTTCGGAATTTAAAAAAGTCGGTAAATTACCAAATTGGTATTTTCTCAAAGTTGAATAACTTTTAAAGAACGGACCAGTATGCTATGGAGTCGAGGTCAAAGTCCAAATTGCAGCGCCAAATCCAAAATAAGCCTCAAAATATTTGTGATTTCCTTCAAATGAAATTATGTATGTTTCAACTTTTTAATAAAACTTTTTGTTTTTAATTGACCAAACATCTTGTCAAGTTCTATAGTTTGTTTCGAGAAGGATTGATTAAGCTTATTCAACGCATGAAACATACTACGCTCTAAACTACTGCTTCACACTAAAGACAAATTTCAGAATCAATAATTTCAAGGCCATTTACATTGTTCGGTTTATATATGCCTTTTTTGGATTGTCAATTCATGTAATTGTCCTCGTTAATTTGATCCCTGTGGAGTTTAGGTTTGCAGTAGCAAGGTAATTGCATAGGCTAAAGCCTCATCAGGGACTTGTAAACACTGGAAGGACTGTTATAGCGCTCAGTCAAGACTGATTATCACATTTTGTTACCGCTATATTTAACCTGCTCATAATTGTATTTCTGATCATTAATATTACTGATCACTAATATTTCTGATTACTAATATTACTTAAAAATGACCGTGGGCTCCGCCGAAATCAATGATAATGTACAAACTCAGGTAAGTTACGTACAAAATTTGGCATATTCTCCCGAAATTAGTTCTAGTAATTTCGGCCAAATACCATTTTTTACATATGTTTACTTCTTTTTTATTTTTACCTAAATTCTAATTTTACAGTATTTTTAAAATTAAATACTGAGCCCAGAAAGTATGACTGTTATGATGTTAAGAGCTCAATGGTCGTGATCTCTTAATTTTAGGAACATTAAGACATCTCACCAATACTAAATCTCTTTAGTTTGACTCTCAGCCATGCACATATTTAAAAATGGCTTAAAAATTCTTCGATAATCAGAGAAAAATCCAAATTTGATAGTATTGAATAAATCGCTTGAATACATAAATTCATTTTAGCTCTACTACAAGTATAAGGACTATGGTATAATTCCACTGGCTTTCCCTGCGACAATTATTTGTGTGGTAATAGCCGGTTTAGGACATTTAGGTGAATTTTTTCGATTTAATTTTTTCGGTTGTAAAATAGGTTTATTTTTTCTATGGGTAACATTTTCTTCCTTCGATTTTTGTGCCAAATTTACTTTTCTTTTTGCAAATTTACTTTTATTTGTGGCAAATTCCTGCTAATCTTATCTTTTGCTGCAAACCTGCCGGAAAAGTAGAAAATTTGCCGCAAAAGAAAGAAAATTTGTGATAAGAAAACTACGAACTCGCAAAAAAACTGTAAAACTGAACTCATTCCAGGTAATGCCAGCATTGTGTATGTGACTGTGAAAAACAAGTAACATTTTAGTCTTTCCAAAATTTGAATGCGTACATTCAGTAAATACATAAATTTAAGGAATCTCCACGGATCCTGCAACATTTTGCTCGCCATCACATCCTTAGCCGACATTCTACACATGACCGCTCCTTTCACTCTCGGATACTTTGTGTTTAGCGGTCAGAATTTTGCGAGCATTTACAACTGTTTGAAGGTGCAAACCGTGCCCATAATTGGCATTTTGTTCGGCATGCAGTTGATTATGTTCATTGCTATTGATCGCTTCTTATGCGTTTTGTTGCCAATACAGTGAGTTTTTAAGATGAGTCACAAGAACTTAGTACCAAAGACCAATTTGCCATTGGCAATACTTTTATGGGAACCGGTAAAAATACCCCCGCCCCACCGCCATTTTTTGCCATAACTTTTTAGTGTAGCATTCGAGAAGGATAAGTTATGGCTTAAATGAAAGCTAAGAACATGGGCTACCGATCAGTATATCACAGGCCGGATCTTGATTCAATATTCTCAAGTAATTTTGTCTCAAGTTTTCGAAAAAAGTTGAAAATTTGAGACAAAATTACTTGAATCTCGAGAATATTGAATCGAAATCCGATTTGATATACCGATCGGTAGCCCATATTCTTAGCTTTAGTTTAAGCCTTTACTTATCCTTCTGGAACGTTCCAAAAAAAGTTATGGCAAAAAATTGCTACGGTGGGATTTTTTACCTAGGCTCTACTTTTGTCCTTTAAGCCTAAACACAAACTAGCATAAAAATTAATGAGCTAGGCGGAGTCCCTTCGGGTCTCAATTTTACGAAATTATGGTCAACGTTGGGTTGTACGACGTCACGGACTTCAACCGCTCCAAGGGACCTCATGAGAGACCTCGTGAGAAAAACACCTCGTCGCGGTGTTATTCAAATTTCCCGTCTGACGTCAGATTAGGAAAACCCCCAATATGATAGATAGATAGATGCTTAGGTTAGATACGTAGATCTTAGGTTCTAAGTACATATATTTATAACCGTTTTTCAAACAACTTCTGTTATTTTTGCCCGTCTTTAGGTATACCCGAAATGCGTACTGGCACTAAACGGCATTGCTACAAAGACATATGTGGCCTAGAAAAAGTTACTAAATGAATAAGATTTTCGCAGTAAATCTTTCTCCAGGATGCATTCTTAGCCAAAATATGATCTAAAGAGTCTTCAAAATGCCATATGATGTTGCAATTTATAACATTTCAGGTACCGGCTCATAAAGAAAAGGGTATACATTGCATCATATTTGGTGCTATGTTTACCGTTCGTTAGTTTTATTCTGTACGACGCTTATAAGATGGCTTGGGTTCATAAAAATCAGTAAGAAAAATGAAAAAAATTTGTTAAAAACATTCAGCAGAGTTTAGACAAGTGATCTGCGCGGTGGTCGAAGGACTCTATCCCACGACCTTGGGTCTCATGTTTCAGTGCCAAATCTCAATGAATATCGTAACAGTTGGATGCTATGTCGGAGTTTGGTTTTGTCAAAAGTACAGGGCACGTGAGTAGTTTGTATAACAAAAAATGCCTCTGTGCATGACTCATAAGTTTACGACTTGGCCTAAACTTAAATTTACGACTTGAGCTAGGCTTATGCACAATACAGTTTATGATATGGTGGATATTAGTACCCTTTAACTCTCTGCTACCACACTCTCACCATTCCCTCATCACCCCCTCATCAATCTCTATCAACACTTTTCCGCTATATAAAAAATACTTGGAATTTGGTCGAGTGGTTTGAGAAAATTGTTTCCTGTGGAGTTCCAAATAAAAAGGACATTTCTGGATTGTATGGCGTTGATTAGCCATTTGGTTTAGAAAATCCAAGGAGGATAGACTATAACTTGAACAAAAATTTTAGATCTCCGCTCCGAAACGTCGAACCGGATCCTGAAATCAGTCTGCGCAATCACTTTGGTCTTGGTTCTTGGCTGGACTGTAAATGCGATACTTCAAATTGTGTTCAATACCTTACTGAAATTGCCTCAGGAAAAGGCATTTTTCGTGGAACTATATTGCGGGATCGGACCAACGCTTGCGTGTTCCATCAACTATGTTGTACTTTTTGCTTTCAGGTATGCTGATCAATATGGAATACCGTATTCCTTTTAAAATACGCCGCAGGGTTACTCATCAATAGATGAATGGTCATTTGCTGTTTTCTTCCAGAAATTTCTAGAGCGAATTTCTAAAATATTGTAAAACTAGCCTAGATATAAAGTGTTCTTAAAAAGTTCTACAAAATTCTAAAAAATCTAAAAAAATAAAAAATAAAATTTATTTTTGATGAGTTATCCTAAACCGAATTTTAGAGGAAATACGGTAGGTTTAGCTGTGTTACAGTATCACATGTTTTAGCAAAGACTACCGTACAGCTTTCAAGAATCAGTTTTGTTTCGAAGGAAAAACTCGAGTAACCGCTTTTGTGACGGACACCGCAATTCCAAGGCCGACAATTACTTCTTCTAGAGCTCCGTCGAATATTTGAACTCTATTCCTTGATTTTGAAATTATTTATTTTTATCATGTATATTTTGTGACAGAAACTATAGTGAATGGGAAAATGGGAATGGAAACATGGAACTGGAAAAATCCAGTTATATTCACCTTTGCCTACACAAGCCTTTTTGGGATATTACTTTTCCTAGTCTAGCGGACCCAATTTTTCTATGTATTAGGGAAAATTCCGTACCGGGAAAGGCAAATGGAACTGGAAAAATCCAGCAACACACTACTTTTTCATTTTGACATGCAACATCTTTAAAACACGCGACAGTAATAATTGTAGACATTGTCTGAATTTTTGGAGCACACATCCAGTTATCCAGACAAAAGATCGGTATCCAAACTTCACGCGAAAAGCGTTTATAGGAATACATATGTTACAGGCAATTCTAGAAATGCCTAAGCAATTCAGGAATTTCCCAAATTGCCTAGTCAATTTGCGAAAATGTTGATGTGATGAACGTATCAATTGCAAAATGTTTTATCTATCGGGGACGGTTCAGTTCCTCCCACCACCGGAATAGCCCCAAGACCGGTGCCAATAGACTCCCCTCGACCTGCTAGTACCGAAAAAATACTCCCCTGGCGCGGAAATGCTTCTAGAACATTCTAGAAGCCAACTATTTTTCGACAAATATCTTGTTTTACAAGAGAAATTTTTCTCTTGTTTTACAAGAGCGTCCTGTTTAACAAGACTATTTTTTTCTCTTGTCTTATAAGTAAAGACCCCAAAAATATTTTTTTACACGGCCTGGTATGCTTAACCATTATCTCTCTTCAATAGGCTGTACAAAAAGGCACTCTCTTTTTAAATATTTAGAGAACAAAAATATTTAAAAAGAGTCTTTGTTCTTCCTTTTACTTCTAGAAAGCGGATCATGCAATCAACATTACAACATTTAACCATTGAGTGCGTTGTCTGAACGATAGTCGTCTTACCAAAAGAGAGCGCCTTTTTGTGTTATCTTTGAAGAGAGACAATAATTAAGCATATAGGAAGTGTAAAAAAATATTTTTGGGGTCTTATAAGCGTATCTTGTTTTACAAGACAATCCTATTTTAGGCTAAAATAACCCTTAAAAGGGTATACTGAAAGATTTAGGCATGCGGCTCGAACAACCTGGGGCTAAAGAGGGCTTAGTCTTAAGCTTAAGCTCCCGAAGAAAAATAGCCAAACAAAAATAGCCAAACGAAAACAACGATATCTTGTAAAACAAGAGATTTATCGAAAAATAGTTGGCTTCTAGAATGTTCTAGAAGGATTTCCGGAAATAAGGAGTATTTTTTCGGTACTACAGTGCGTATCTTATTTATAACCGTACCCCATATTTTGAGCTTTTGATACAGAACTCATGTCACCGGCATGAATCTCTATTACCACATTGTAGAGTGCGGCTGAAAACTCAGTTTTAATAGAAAGTTCCAAAACTCGATCATGTCTATGAAATCATTATTGTTTATAAATTATGCTTGAAATTTGCATCTAAAATTGCGCCGCTATCTAAAATTACAGCAAAAACTTAAGGATAAAATCGCGCCGCAGGCGAAAAAATTTTAAAAATCTCTAAGATACAATGTAAAGATCAAAGAAAAAAGTTTTTAATATGTGAGGTTGGAGATGAAAATTTTCAGTGTTGAGGTAATGTTTAATATATAATTTCGGTAATTTTTCGAAAATTTCTCAAAAATTTGCACCAAATTAGGTCCGGTCCGAAAACGGACCAGACCGGGGTCGGTCCGGTCCGGTCCGGAACGGACCGGTCCGTTCGTCCACCCCTGTCTCCTTCGAATGCCCGAGCTGCGAGGTGTGAATCAGACCACGAAAAGACAACGCAACATATTAGAGCGCAGTGCATGTCTGTGGCTGCCGGTTTGATTACCCAATTTCTCTGTCTGTTGTCTGCGCGCTAACTGTTGCGTTGTTGTCTTTCAACCGCCACATACTTTTGGGCATCGGTCCATAAATGGAAAACATCTGAGATAATTGACAAATTTGTTAGAGCTGAAATTGATCTTGACGAAACAAAAAAGAATATCGAGCATACTCTGAGTAAAGAAACGATGCTAACAGCATATTTTGAGTACAATAAACATAACCGTGATAAAATGGCTGCAATCACTGCATATATGAATGTGATAAAGTTACAAAAAAATATCTATGGCGTGATAGAAAGAAGGCAGATAAAGTAGTTGGCCGAAAGCTATCAGTTATTCCAGCAGACGTTGAAACATTTCACCTAAGAATGCTATTATTACACCCATATCCTAAAAGCTTTGATGACTTAAAAACGTATAATTCTCCTAATATAATTTGCATCTGGTTCATGCTTGCTTGCTTGGAACGCTTATATCTGGCGATCCAGACTACAGAATGTTATGAGTGATAGCTCATTTGAAAGCCCTGAGGCTGTAGGCTGGACGAAAATTGTCAGATTTGAAATTCAAAATTTGAATTCGCGTCAAAATGGAAAACGTGTTTTTAAGGGTTTTGACCAGGGAAAGGCGGTGGTTTTATGATTTAGATCGTTAGAGGAGACGATTTAGAACATTCCTGCTTTTTAAATTTCTGAAAATGGTGCATTTTTTGAATTGTATGAAAAATGGCCACTTTTAGGGCCAAAAAATGCAAATTTTGAGTATTTGATGACTACTGAGCTGAAAATTGGGAATTATGGCTAGTTTTAGGTGCGGATTTCAAAAATGAAATAAGTTTTTGAAAACATGACAATTTTTGCCCCAAAAAGTGTCTTTTTTACAAAAAGTAGCCATTTTTCCATGAACTTGAGATCTAAACAAGATCTCAAGACAGGGATGCATGATTTTGGCTTAAGCATGTAGCAGTAGGATTTGTGTAATGTTGTCAATATACTTTTGAGTATTAACAGTTTATAGTTCCGTTATCAAAGTACATGCACAATATCCTGCGATCGGTACGACCTCCTCAAGGCTGACCGACCCAGGGAAAGGAATAGACAGGTGACAGACAGTGCCGGACTTTGGGCATTTTTGAGCCCCGGGGAATTTTTTTCCAAGTGCATTCTTAGGGGTGCATTTTTTCAAATTTTTAAATTTCGCGCCAAAAACTATAATGCCAATATTTTTATTTTGCATGCACAAAAATCATAAGTAACAATTAAGCAAATTTCAAACGGTGATTATTCCTAGCAAATTCATCAATAATCTCTTCGACAGAAACAGAAATATCAGTGTGAATATACAACGTACATAAATTATTCAAACGATTTTGAGCTGTTGAATTACGCAAAATATCTTTAATATATTTGAGAACGACCTCTCCGCGGTTGTTGCCGAAAATCCAAGAGTGGCCAAAATTTGAAAAATCTTTGCCAAATTATCGCAGAAACTGTCGCTACAGATTTTAGCCAATTCCAAAGGACTTGTAACTACATCGCCTCTCATTTGCCAAATTGTTCGCCAAGTATCAAATTCACGCTAAAAATTTTGATTTTAATAGGTATTTAGCAACAAATAATTAAAATTTAATTAATAAAATCTGACCTCAAAATCTCGCAGATCCGCCAAAACGATTCCATGATGAATGTAGAAACGGAAAAGGCCTCTGACTTCCTGAAACGTTCCGAGATTTCCTGATAGAAGTTTTGTAAAGTCGGCCATTAATTTGAAATGGTGGTCGAAATAAATCTTCAAATGTCTGCGAAAAGCCTTCAAAAATGGCTCATAGATTTTTGTCTGAAGAGTTTCCTTCTTTATCAAGGTTTCTTTGGCTGCTTCCTCTGGAAGAGAATTCCTCAGCTTTTCTGCATCTTGCACGATCGCTTCAAACCGGCCAGAACCTTGCCCTAGAAAAGCAATTTCTAGACAATCTAATTTTTCAAAAACTAAACATTACCATTGAGCCATTCCTTCACTTCATTCGCGAGTATTGTGATACCGTCCAAGCCTCTAACTAGGTCCAGATTAACGCTTTGAAGCTTATCCGAAATCGGGGTAAAACGTCGCATCACGTGATTTAATAATGCCGCACAAAACATGAAATTACCAGAAGAAATTGTGCGCAAGAAGCCAGTAGCAGTGGCGGTGCTACTGTACGTAAATGGCTCAGTGACAAATTGCTTTTTGATAATTTTTCAAAATTAGCGTAAAGTGTAAATGCCTCAAATATTCAAGTCTCAAATATTCAATAGGTGTAATATGTCACAAAAATTTTAAGCTAGAACATTTTTGAAAAAATTTGATTTGCTTTGTCAAAATTCCCTCTACTTTCAGAAAAAAATTATCATAAAATTTTATAACCGGGGCAAATTCTGTCGGAAAAGTTCGAGTAACCAAAAATTGTCTAATTTTTTTCTGCACCTTCAAGAATGCACTCGGCCGTGCCCGATAGGGCGCGGCCGAGCGAAAAATTTTGAATATTTTGCCTCAACTTTGAAAAATTTCAAAGGAAATTTTCTCCAACCTCACAAAAATTTTCAAAAAATTTGGCAAACAGCATATTTATTTTTAATTTTCGCCTGCGGCGCAATGATTAGTACTAGTATATACGGTGTCTATGAAATCATTATTGTTTATAAATTATGCTTGAAATTTGCATCTAAAATTGCGCCGCTATCTAAAATTACAGCAAAAACTGAAGGATAAAATCGCGAGGCGAAAAAATTTTAAAAATCTCCAAATTACAATGTAAAGATCAAAGAAAAAAGTTTTTAATATGTGAGGTTGGAGATGAAAATTTTCAGTGTTGAGGTAATGTTTAATATATAATTTCGGTAATTTTTCGAAAATTTCTCAAAAATTTGCACCAAATTAGGCACCTTTTAAAAAATTTTTCGTCGTGCCCGGTCCGGTCCGAAAACGGACCGGATCGGACCGGGGGGAGGTCGGTCCTGTCCGGACCAGCTCAGGGGGGTCGGTCCGGTCCGGACCGGTCCGGTCCGCTCGTCCACCCCTGATTATGGTATTCGTATTCTGAAAATACGATTATTTTTGTGGTATTCTTATAACGCAACAAAATTCCACCTATAACTACAAACGTATGTAAACTTTCAACTTTTTGGCACATTTGCATATATGCAAATCACGATCCACCAAGCGGAACCACCTGCGAATTTCTGTGGACTCTAGTTAGCCCCAGCCCAGTAACTCCCCTAAGTCAGATCCCTCCCACCGCCTTTAAAAGGGCGTGTGACAGAGTTACCCAAGGTCGCGCTATAGTACTATAGTCTATACTAATCCATAGGACTGCCCCCGCGGCTCCGCCGCTTGGCGGCGCCCCTGATCATCCATGAGGGAGGGGGGGGGATAAAGGGGTCACAGGGGGCCGTGTGGGGGCTGAAACCGGTACCAATCGTCTTGTCTCGCCGAGACGAAGCGATTGACGTATCACACGCCCGGAACCGAGCGGCTATTAGAAAGTTAGCTCCGGGCCAAATCCGGGATTTTCTGGATTTCCGGAAGCCATAAATCCCGGCAGACGCAATGTTTGTCGGCGAGACCGGTACCAATCGTCTTGTCTCGCCGAGACGAAGCGATTGACGTATCACACGCCCGGAACCGAGCGGCTATTAGAAAGTTTCCTTTGTAAAAACCCCCCAAAAGCTGAAAAAATGGCGTTTTCTCGCTTTTCGTGGCGGGACCACCCCAAATCTGACATTGATAACCCCCTAAAATCATGGGTTTTGGGGGGTACTCGCGAGTTTGGGGTCCGGGACCCCCAAAAAGTGGGTTATTCTATTGCGGGGGACGGAAAGACACCATGCGACTTAGAGGGACCCGATATATATGAGGGAACTTGGCTCTGGTAGGGAGCCCCCCATATCACTTATGATGGCTAAACTTGCCGATATGAAAAATATGTAAAAGCTTGAAGATCCCAAAACAAAATCTCAATCTTGAAATCACAATCTTGAAATCTCAAAATGCTTTTCCTCAGTGTGTTTACCGCATAAATTTCTAAAGATTATTGGCTGATCCATTAAATTTTTCTATTCTTATTCTTTGCATAATTTAGATATCACTAATACTAGCTGTGAGAATAATGGCCCAAAATGGAGCAGTATTTATTTTTAAAGAGAAATTTAAACCCGAGCGAAAAGATATGATTAAGTTAGTTTAACGATTGTTTTTGGTTTTTCATGAAAATGTACCATAGAAGCGAGCCAAAATTTGATTATGAAATTGAAGATTAATTAAGAGGCAAATTTAAGGACCCCCCCCGGACCGGGGGGGGGGTCGGTCCTGTCCGGTCCGGACCAGCTCAGGGGTCGATCCGGACCGGTCCGGTCCGCTCGTCCACCCCTGGTTCGTCCACGTTTTTAAAGTTACCATGAAAACATATCTCAAAACATGTGTCAAAGCATTCACATGCATTTACATTAACAAAATGCGTCACTTGTTCGACATTTCTTGACTAAAATGTTCTCCGATAACTGTTCCTTTTCCTCACATTATTTGTTCAAGCCGCTCCTTCGTTTCACTCAAATCTCTCGCTGGACTACGTCCGATCTATCTGTTTACTGCGGTCCTTTTTTCCAACGTCATTGAAACGTTCCCGTTGTTCCTTGTCATTCAAAAACAACACTAATCACGTAAAAGTTGACAGTTATGTTTGCAATCAATGCTTGTACTTTTGTAGTAAACATTTTTCCTATCATGTGTGTTAAATTATTTTGGTAGGAAACTAATTTTGAGTAACATTTTTACTTGGTCGTTTTGAAAAATAGTCTTATTCATAGAATTTCATTCAAATTTCGAACAAATGTTTAAAAAAAGCCACTCAGTTTTGACGCGATTCCAACCGCTGAAAATGGGACCGCCGAGCATTGTTTTTCTAATCCTTATAGTAAGTTAGTGACGTCTCTCCGTCCGTCCGTCCGTTTCACGTTTTGAATTCCCGCCTTTGGCATTCTGTATTTTTGTCCCTTCCTGCTTTTTAAGGGATCAAAGATTGTCCCTTCCTGCTTTTTAAGGGATCAAAGATTGTCCCTTCCTGCTTTTTAAGGGATCAAAGATTGTCCCTTCCTGCTTTTTAAGGGATCAAAGATTGTCCCTTCCTGCTTTTTCACCCAAAATTGTATTCTTAGGGGTGCATATTTTTGTCCCTTCCTGCTTTTTCACCCAAAATTGTATTCTTAGGGGTGCATATTTTTGTCCCTTCCTGCTTTTTAAGGGATCAAAGATTGTCCCTTCCTGCTTTTTAAGGGATCAAAGATTGTCCCTTCCTGCTTTTTAAGGGATCAAAGATCACTCAGACTGAGCCGAACTCAAACTGAGCCAAACTCAGACTGAGCCAAACTTAGACTGAGCCAAACTCAGACTGAGCCAAACTTAGACTGAGCCAAACTTAGAGTGAGCCAAACTTAAACTGAGCCAAACTTAGACTGAGCCAAACTCAGACTGAGCCAAACTTAGAGTGAGCCAAACTTAGACTGAGCCAAATTCAGACTGAGCCAAACTCAGACTGAACCTGAGTTTGCGAGCCACCGCAGGCGGCTCGCAAACTCCTGTGGTCGGGCGCGGAGCGCCCGACCTTCCCCCTGGAATGTGAGTGGAGTTAGAACAGAAAAGGCATACTGATATAGACTCCCCGCGCGCTAGCGCGCGTTAGCGCGCTA
>JAKKPZ010000323.1:0-55194 GCA_022814885.1 Ditylenchus destructor
CAGATTTGTGATCAACATAGTGAAAACTGGTCAAAAAGAAGGCAAACAATTGCATTTCATTTTTCACTATCTTAACCCATTCCAAAACCCCTTCCACAACCCAACCAGGGTTGTGCCGAGTCGACGAAATGTTCGAGTCGAGTTTCGAGTCGAGTCGGCCGAAAATTCTTCGAGTCGAGTTTCGAGTCGACGAAAAAGTCGAGTTTCGAGTTTCGAGTCGACGAAAAAGTCGAGTTTCGAGTCATTTTCGAGTCAAATTTCCTGATGATTCAAAAAGTCAAAATTTTCGGTTTTTAAAGCAATTTTTTGCTAAAATTTGCTGTTAATTGTTATTTATTAGTACTATTATTCAATTTATGTCTAAAAAATGGTGGTTTTTGGCTATTTTTGAGCTAATCTTGGCTATTTTTCAGCTATTTTTGAGCAAATTTTTTTGTTATTTTGAACAAAAAATGTCCCAAATTTTGAATATTTCATCTATGAAATTGGTACTAATTTTTGGAAATAGTTATTAACTTCATAGCCTAATTTTGGCCTAAAACGCAAAAATAGCATAATGTTGCAATAAATTTAGTCGAGAAAAATTGTGATTGATAAAGAGCAATTTTTCAAAATTTCGAGGAGATAATCGGCTTCGGAGATCCGTGATTATTGCTCGAGCGGTTGAAAATTGTTATATCAGATTTCAGAACCAAGTGGAGATGCATTGAATTTTACAGTCTTCGCTGGCAAAATTCGTGAAATTTTCAATAAAGATTGTAATTTTGGAAAAAAATTCGCCGCGGCGCTATTTTGACAGCTTCCGCATTAATTAATCAGTTGAAAATTCGCGGAAAAAATAGCGCCGCAGGCAAAATTTTTGAAAAATAACTCTGTTTGCCGAAAATTGACATTAAAATTTTGTATATTCTCGAAAATTATCAACAAAAATTTGCGAAATTTTCAATAAATATTCAAAAAATTCAGTGTTATAATTAATTTGAATGATAAATTGGTATATTTAAAATACAAAGTGGGAGAAAAAATAGCGCCGCAGGCGAAAATTTTTTGAAATATTAAGCCTGTTTGCCAAAAATACCGCTTAAAATACATTGAAAATTTACAAAAATGTGTCCAAAATTCCAATTTTTTTCGGGCCGCGCCCTACCGGGCGCGGCCCAAAATTTCGAGTTTCGAGTCGAGTCGGCCGAAATTCTTCGAGTCGAGTTTCGAGTTTCGAGTCGGCGAAAAAGTCGAGTTTCGAGTTTCGAGTCACTCGGCACAACCCTGAACCCAACACAAAACCCATTACAGAATCCATTCTTTGCGTACACACCAACCCATTCCACAATAGAGTTGCGCGCAATTCGTTGTTTTTCGTCTGCGCCCTCTCCGCCGCAATCATAGAAAAATAGTATGTTAGAGTCTGTCTGGTGATTTAATCATTTAAAATGCGTCCTTTGTTTTCCTTGTAAAATACTCTCTTCTATTGTATTTCAGAATTGCGGTAGAGAAATAAACAATTGCGGATTGCGGACTTTATTTCTCTACCGCAATTCTGAAAAACAATAGAAGAGAGTATTTTACAAGGAAAACAAAGGACGCATTTTAAATGATTAAATCACCAGACAGACTCTAACGTACTATTTTTCTATGATTGCGGCGGAGAGGGCGCAGACGAAAAACAACGAATTGCGCGCAACTCTATTCCACAACCCAACATAAAACCCATTACAGAATCCACACGGTGCGTACACACCAACCCATTCCACAACCCAACACAAAACCCATTACAGAATCCATACGGTGCGTACACCTAGTGTTAACGAGAATTATGTTGAAATATAGTTCAGACTGATAGTATTTTCCTTTATTTATGAAATAAGATTGTATGCAAAAATTATCCTCTGCTTTTTGGTTCACTCCGGCTTCTGTTATTTTAAAATTTTATTAGGAAGTGGATATTTCTTACCTGACATATCCGACCATCACATAGTATGCAACGCACTCGGCAAAAAACACAAACTCGTTATGCTGATATGGACAAGAACCAGATGAGACGACCGCCGAATTCGGCTTTTCTCCAACTCGGTTGTTTTCCAACTCAGCGACTCTAAAATAAAATTAACTATTTTGCACTCCAGGAGTTTACGTTTAAAGCCCCAGTCAGAAACAAGTTTCTGTTCCAGATAAAGCTACATTCTATTGCAAAATTTTAGCTTTTAGTCCCCCAAAATAAAAAAACGCATATATCTACTAATCTCAGCCAGCTGTAAACATTCTTATCGGAATCAGCACATTCGAAAACTATAATCCAGTGCGATGTTAATATACTTCCCTGGAAGTTATAAAATATTTTTTTGTTAAGACAAAGAAATTGGCCGTCACGCTTTTTGATACAGGAGGCGCCGACGTGGTCTGCGCATATTACGATAGTTTGACGGTGAGATTTTTTGATAAAAGCCAGGCGGCACAACTGCCAGCTCTCCCAATTCATATCGCTTCTCCAAACGCTTTCGGCGCTGGCGCCGCATTGAAGCGTTAGACTTTTTAGGGCTTTGATGAGCCGATTTTGTAACATTATTGAGAACAGTTATTGGATCACTGTCAATCTCCATTTGATTGTTGTTAGAATCCGCCACCGTTATTGGGGCCGGAACATCCGAAGAAATTGAGGTAATGGCAAAAGGCAAAGTATTGACATCAGAAGGAGGCAAAGGATCTGCGCTAGTGTTAGCGGACTCAGATGACATGAGTGGATATTTCAGAGGGCTGGTTAGAGGCCGCAAGATTGGAATCGACACTATTTAATGAAAGAAGCGATTCTACGGAAAGCTTTCCCAGAATGGCCTCATTGGATACAGCAAAATAAATCAAAGAGACCAATCTTAGAGTAGGAGAAAATTGGAAAACTGTAAATGATAAGTGGAAGCAGCTGTCTTCAAACTTCAAAACTGATTTCCAATACGACTTGCTAACATATTCATAATGCTCCAAATGAGCGGAGCATCCTCCCTATTTACAAGTTTTGAAAATTATGTACTAATAAAAATGTAATTACGTAATTTTTCGAAACTATTAAGGGCGGATTAGAGGCAGTATGAGTTAAAAGAGAGATGAAATTTTCTTTTGGCCGCTCAATTTCAGAATTGAAAGGCGACACAGAGAGAGGCTTTCATTTACTTTTAGAAAAAATCAGACTTGTTTCAAATTCGGCTCTAGTTTTTGTGCGAACATATGCACAATAAGCAAAGGCAAGATTTTACGCATCACAAAATATATGAAGGTCGCTATTACTACTATTGAATGGAACATGTCGAAAAATATTAATAGGAATGGATAATTATGAATAACTGTTTTCCAATGTTCAAAGCGAACGCCTAAAATTTTGTGACGTGCCCGGTGATAAATAAAAGTGGCAGAACATAGAAATGGAGAGGCTGTGGTTCCTTGCGGAAGGCTAGTTAGTCTCAAAATAAGTAAATTTCCTTCACCTATAGATTGAGAAGCATCCTTAACCCACAGAACGCGCATCGCGTCCCTATCCGTAGGAAAGATACGAATAGATGGGAATGCTTTTTGTACATCACAACTAATTAAAATTTCATAAAAGCGTGCTCTAATTTCGATTCCAATTAAACTATTTAACCCTCGGAGCCCTGGTCGGACCAAATAGTTAAATCGACACAACTTTTCGTCCTCTACATCACTGTAAAAACAGAAAAATTCTATCGTTCGATTTTTATGATTTTTTGGATTCATTTTGAAAGTCACTTTTTTTGACAAAAAATACGTGAGGTGGCTGTTTTTGGAAGACCATATCTCATTTCTTCCGTGATAACAGACTGGAGTGTTATATAGGGTTGGAATGCCTGTTACTCAGGCTACAACCATAGCTGGTTTACAGGCCTTGGTCCCACAGCGAAAAATTTTTCTGGCGGGAAATTCAAAATTTTCGATTTTTTTTCCAACTCGATCTGCTCGTACATAAATGGTCATAACTTTTTTACAAAGCCACTTCCTCTAATACGGTAAAAAGCTATGTTGTAAGGGAGAGTCTTGCGAACATTTTAACGCTTTTAGTTCGTCTCGTAACATGCCAAAAAATTATGGAAAATGACTTTATAATGCTCAAATTCTATGGAATTTTGTGTCATTTTGGTACTGTCCGCTAGTTTTATTCATTTTTTGCAGCTATTTAAGATAATTCTCTCAGGTAGGGGGTTTTTCGGTACGGCGAGTTCGAATATGGACTCAGATTTTGGCGGAAATTTGAAATTTTTGGCACTTTCTTGGCATAGTGCCCAAAACGCTTATATTAGCACTATTTTACATATTTAGAGGTTTTTGAGGTTGCTGATCCCGAATTTTGTATTATTTTTATGTTTTTTTGTATGTCTGTCCGTGTGTAGCGCACTTTCATTCTTGAATAAAATAACAATTAATAACAACACAGTTAAGTATATTAGTTTAATAAATGAGAGCAGTTAAAGTGCGCTACACACGGACAGATACACAAAAAGAATATTGAAAAATTATTTAAAAAAATATTATTATTTAAAATTATTTAAAAAAAATATTCTTTAATAGCTAAAGAATTTCCAAACACGCTATCAAGGATAGTGATAGCGGTATCATAACTGCTATCCTCTACAGGCAGACCTGAGTGGGACTTTCCAGACAAGCACTCAAACAAATAATTTAGCTTAAGTACAGGCGGCATAATATTATCATCTACTTTATGAATAGAATGATTGAATTTTTCCCAAAAAGATGGCCGTTCAGATAAGTCACCGCTAAAGGTGGCCAATTTAATCTGTGGAAGTCTCACCATAGGGGGAGCTGCCTTCGTAACACTATCGGATGGGTTAACCGGAGTGTTTAAAGAATAGTCATAAACATTTTTAAGTCGGCGAAGACTATAAACATACATTTTAAGCTCTACCATTACAGGAGGATAATTACACTCAGACAAAAAGGTAGTTTGAATTTCACTATCGATAATTCTTTCCTTTTCTGTCATAGAGGATAGCAACTTAATCCATTGCTCATGAGATTTCTCAAGGAGGTCCAAATATAAGGTTGCCTCCTCTTCAGCATTAGAAGCTTTATTGCTCATAGAACGCACAGCCCCAACGTCGGGCATGGGATCTGGCAAAGTGAGGTCAATTTTCTTAGACAAAATAGATAGTGCCTCAGTATAACAATACTTAATGGTCGGGATGAGTAGAGATGACATATTAGACAAAGGCAGAATTTTATCTATAATAAAATTCCAGGGGATACTATCCCATGCGGGGGATGTCGCGAATGGACCTTTTAGATCGGATTCGGGACTGTTAAGACAAAGAAGACTTTTGGTCTAATTTGCTTATGAAATTTATTGAATGCGAGATACTGTTTAGAATGTGGGACAAAGTTCGTTTAAGCCCAATTTTATTATAACGCCTCAAAGGTGCGAAGATATCCAGAAAGATAGGGCCGAGAAAGGCCACAAGACAAAGAGATATAAGTGATCAAATGTTCTCTTTGATAAAGCCCAATGAACTTTAAGTCAGATAAAAAGGAGGACCCTGTGTTACAAACTAAAGGGTCAAGTAAATATAAGTTAGAGAAAAGGGGGTCTCGTCAGTATTAGGAACTGAATCCGACCAAAAACAAAGGTGATAGCTTTAAACCCGAAGAATCATAATTGCTAGTCAAAGGGCTTTCTTAAATACTCAGTTTTAGCCAGACTTAGCATAACATGGCTAGACTTAGCAAAACATGTTTTGACTGCGCCGCAAAGGAGGGCGCTATATTCCGGTTTCATTACATAATTTTACAATAACAAAAATACAAAAGAGATTTCGCAATGTTTTGCTTGTATTCAAAACATAGGCCCATTTTGTGGACACACTTATTAAAAACAGATTGACTCATACTATTTAGGTCAAACCTAGACTTGGATTTCATAACAAAAGTTGGACCATTAAAATCATTAAAATACGGACACAAAAATAAACGGGCCAACATTATAAGAAGGTTCGCGTTTCGCGACACCAGTATCGCTCATTAAATATGACTAAAAAGCATACGTTGAAGCAGAATAAGTTTGAAGAGTCAGTTAAAATTAATATAGCCTCATGCATGAATGCTGCTCCTCTAATTTCCTAAACTATCCTTATAGAATGTTAAAGCTGTCAGGCGTCCCCTGGGGTTTGGCGT
The DNA here is from genome assembly GCA_022814885.1 of Ditylenchus destructor. Lineage (NCBI taxonomy): Eukaryota > Metazoa > Nematoda > Chromadorea > Rhabditida > Anguinidae > Ditylenchus > Ditylenchus destructor. The sequence goes on from JAKKPZ010000323.1 coordinate 6,187, forward strand.
CCCCTGGGGTTTTTGGGAAGAGCATTCTTAGGAGTGCTTATTTCATTTTTCAAAGGAGCATTCTTAGGGATGCTTATTTTTCATATGTACCTAACTAATTAGGTCAACTTTTTGCGGGGAATACGAATTTTAGGTACAAAATTTAGGTACAAAATAACCTAAACGTATCTAAATTTTGGTAGACTTTTGCTAAAATGATCCGAAATTTTTTTGGAAGTGCATTCTTACTAGTGCTCATTCTCTGTGACTTTTTTGTCCAAAATTTTTGGCATTTCTGTCCGTCCAAGCCAGACAGTTAGAGAAACGCGAGATACTGCATCCTAATCATACACATGTAAAGGAGGGCCGCGACCAGACTCCCTATGGAGTCCCAAACCGCTAGTCTTAGATAATATAAAAGTTATAGTTAAAATGAGCTCCTAGCTCAGGGGTTTGGTGCCTCACTCAGGGACCCCTATTCCTCCTTCCATATATTTTAAGCGTGCTTGCCATATTAGAATGTAGGTCAAAGAGTATTTAATAAAGTTTCATTTACAAATCGGAATATTAATATCGGTGAACAATGCAGATGCACAAAGTCACATTTCCCAATACCCCTCATACAACGAGACTTCTAGCTGACTCGCAGCGTAACCCCTCGACTAACACCCCAATTGACTTGTAACGCTCGGCCGCGAGTATTTATACTAACTGAAGCCGACCCAATCCAGACAGGAATGTTCCCAGAGCCTCTGACTCCTCTCTTGGTTCCATGCTAGCTCCAGGCGATCACCACCCCTTATGTTATGATAGAGCCCTGAAGTCTCTGGGAAAGTAGCCATTAGAGTTAATGACCACTGAGAACTTTTGTACAGTGTGCGTTCTTTGCTCAGCTGCAAGCTCCGGCTCATACAAGAGACCTCAATTTGACTCACCCCGAAACATCTAGATTTAACATTTTTCTGGACTTTTATAGATATATTTACATTTTGCACACACTTGCACTCTTGTGCTTTTTACAATTTATTCTAAATGTTATCCATTTTTCCCATGCTAAAAGCGTAATAAATACATTCTCAAATGAAAGCTGCTTTAGGTTCAACGCTTTTTGCTTTCGCAAATGTTTTCTTGTGATCAATCGAATACATTCATCATCTTTTCTCGATTCCATCCTAGTCATAAAATAATGAAATTACCGCCGTTAATTCGTTGCCGTAGTGTAACCGTAATTGATTATTAGTTAAATTCATATTTTAATTCGCGCGTAAATATTGTTTATAATATTAAATAACAACTTAATGATATAAAAATATGATAAGATTGGACATTCTTCCGAACTTAAATTTATATGAATATAAATTTTCATTCAATCAATTTTAATAAGTTCCTTGCTTTTCCGAGCAGGTCTGTCATTGCAGGGTTATATTGCCATTTTCATTTATGCCTACATTAGTTGTTTATAGAAGATAGTATCACATTCTGATGTCTAGCGACCCTTTAATATTTTTTTGCTTTAAAATGTAGTAAAGCAGGCACCTCACTTTCAGAAAACGATCGAAGGAAAAGGTATCAACTCAAGTAATTTCATTAATGCTAGCTTAAAATTTCTTTGTTAGTTTAATTTCTTTTTTAGTATTCAATGATAAATTATTGCAGCAAGAATAATTATTGTTCAGATAATTAAATATAGTTAAATGTTCAGTTTGTATTATTATTTAGATTCTCAATTTGACAAAGTATCCAATTCAAATTCCAAAGCGGAGTCAATACGATATGAATTCGGAACAAGGTCCAGTGAATTTGGATCAATTCGAGCATTGGCAACACGATCAATTAAACGACGACGTATGTTTTAATTTCCCAATTAAAAAGTATGTTGAGCACCTCCTTTCCCTTCCATATTTGTTCAGAAAGCAGTTAGTAGCTATAAATCCACTCTTACCTAAACCGCAGTGTCTGTGTCACGATCCCCCTGTGGTAGACTCACCCGTCGGTGCTCGATTTGGGCGCATGATACGTCAAACGCTTCGTCTCGACGAGCCAAGTCAATTGGTACCGGTTTCAAGCCCGACTTCGACGAGTGCCGGAAGATATGGCTTCCGGAAATCCGGAAAATCCCGGATTTGGCCAGGTCACAAATCCTCCGTCGGTGCTCGAATTTGGGCATGTCATACGTCAATCGCTTCCTCTTGGCGAGCTGAGTCGATTGGAACAACCCAACTCTGACCGCTGATGGCGGTGCGCGAAGCGATGAAGAACTCAATCTCCCGAACAACTCACGCTCCACCATTTTTACAAGTGATTGCGGCGAAGCCGCAATCACTTGTATCTACTGCTAAGCTGTAGCATTTATATAAGCAGAAAAGATCTCGCCCAGCTTTCGTCAATTAGAGAACCCCAGAAAATCGAAAAAGCCAATTTTTTACGTATAAAAATAATTTTAAAATTTTTGTTTAATTTGATTTTTACCCACATGGCGGAACCAGATGGTTAGAAAAATTGTGTCGTCAACAGAATGTGTTTTCGGCAAGAGCTCGGTGAGAAACTTTGTCTTCTGGCTATGGCCTTTTGGGCAATTTCTGATGCGTTTTTGGCCAAAATGTGTCATAAATTATCCAAAAATAAAATTTTGGTAGAGAGTTGCAAATGTGCCTATCTTGGATATTTCCGGTATAATATACGGTACATTTTTCAGCCAAAGCTGAGGTGGAATATTTACTCGCCGTGTTTGTCAAAAGCCATAATCATGCTGCTGTTTTAGGAAGAAGATATCGCCGAATCAGGAGCTTTTATTTGGGGAGACTCTGGTTTTTCTTGGAATTATGAGCCTTCAACATCTAGCAGGTGGGTAATAGGACTTAAACCCTTCTCAAATCGGTAAAATTAATGACAGTCCGTTTTTCTTTGAAGGTTTACCGTAATACCTCTAATTACTCCCGCCTGTGTCTGATTTATAAACATGCTCTATTCTTAATTACACGAAAGGAGCGCTGCATACTATTTCGTCGAAAAGGAAATTGGTAGTAAATCCGCCAAATGAGCGCGATCAATAATAGACAGTGACTCTCTTTGTTGGAAGATACAGAAGGCAGCGCTGCAGATTTACACAAGCAGATGGGCGTTTTTACGTAGCCTGATTTTTCTTTGTGTGAAGAGCGCTGGCTATGTCTATTAGGAAATATTATTGGTTGACAAAGGTTTTACGAAATAGCGCAGAGCGCTGGTTTTTGTGTGATTAAGGATAGAGAAGAATTACAAGCCATAGACAAGGGAAGTAATTGAATGTATGACGGTATCTTTTGATTATCTTTTTGTATTCGAATCAACCATTAAGTTCAAGCCTTGAAAAAATGTATTTGCGTTCTCACTTCGTAATTTGTAATCAGCCATTAGACATCCCTCTAAAATGTTACAGAACAGTACTAACGATTTGTTTTTCTGTTATAGTATTGGGCCATAACAGTAGAAAGTGCGTTTTCGATTTGTAATCAAAATTCTTCTGTCTGTTGCATGGGCCTACTGGAATATTATTTCTAGTTGAAGCTTTACGACCCATGTCAAATTAATTTGGTCCTATAGCCAAAATTTGCCTTCTAGTCATGCCGCTATTGAAATTTAATTGAGACGCATATATTCGTTTCGCATACATACGATTCACTGCATCAAAAGTGAGATTGGGTTTGAATTAGTGGCGAACGCCAAACCTGTTCTGGAACATTCTTGAAAAGTGAATAATGGCTCAATCGGAAGCTCAGAATATCAGCATTAATTTGAGCCATTACTCACCGATAAAATGTACCAGAACAAGTTTTGCCATCAATTCAAACCCAATCCAACTATGCATAGAAGGATATAGTAACAGTTCCTGAAAGTAAATTCCGCTACATTTTCCAGTAGAAGTAATCTTTATTGTTTATCTTGTGATAGTCAGTATGTTTAGCCATGAAACCGATGAAAATAACGTCCATCAAGACTCCACTCGCAATGGTCAAAGCACAGTGATACCGCTTCCATGGAAACCCTCTGTTGTGGAAGGACTCACAGACCAAGTCGTTGCCGAAGGCGAAGAACTCGTGTTCCAAGTCAAGGTTCAAGGTGAGATCAAAAAGGTCAAATGGCGCAAAGACGGGCAGCCAGCTAAGAAAAACTCTCGTGTAAAGGTCCAGAAAATCGACAGCGAAACATATCGCTTGACCATCACTAAAGCCGAGCTCTCAGATGCCGGAGAGTTCCAGGTTCAGATCATAAACGATGTTGGAAGAGCAGTTTCATCGGCTCATGCCGAGATCGACCAGATCCCGAAAATCGTTAACAGCTTGGTGCCGGCAGAAACCGACGAATATGGCGACGTAGTCTTCAGAGTTGAGGTCTCCGTCCCGGTTTGGGAGGTGAAATGGTACAAAAACGGGCAGGAGATCAAGCCGAGCTCTCACTTCCAAATTCGATGTTGTAGGAACTTGAAGGATTTTGCACCTAAGAAATACAAATTGGAAATCAATAAAGTCGGGCCGGATGATGAAGCCATTTATAAGGTAGGATATAATTTTTATATAAGACGCGTTGTTATTTTGGGCTAATGCATTTGGTGCTGAGTACTAATTAACTTGGTGCGGTTTCAACTTAATAGTAATATTTTTGTGCGTATTTAACAAAAGGATAAAGCTTGCTTGGTATGGATCTTAATTGGTAGTGTTCTAGTGTACCATTTATGCACATAACGACTCCTATTGAAGATGACCTTTAAGTGAACAACTCTTACAAAAACATGGTTATTGACTTAGGCATTAGGCTTAAGCGGAACCTTGAGTAATGGCTAGTGATTCCAAAAGTGATAGTAATACCACTATCGCTGTTTAACCCTTCATTGCCGAACCGTAGGATCTTCGATTTTATTCGGTTTTCGGGACCCTTAGGGGTCACTAATAACGAGAAAAATATTATTTTTTTGAAATTCGATCAAAAATGGCGATTTTCACGGGTCCGAAAATTTAGCGCGAATTCAAATTTGCGACTAAAAAATCAGGTCCTGCACGGAATTTGACAATCTTATTGGATTCTGCGTAGCCGATTTACTCGGCAAGTTTTTTTTTAATTTCCGCAAAAGGTGCCAAATTTCGAAAGTTACGAAGGTTTTTAGAAATCGGAAAATTTAAGGTGACCCCCAAAATTCGTTAATTTTCCTCGATTTTCGGGGATATGTCTCGAAAATGGCCATTTTTCAGGGCAAAATCGTAGATAAAGTGGCTAAACAAATTACATATCCTGATTCAGGACAAAAAGTTGTCTATATAAGAGCAATATGAGTTTTAGCTAGGAGGGCAAAAAAATTAGCCAAAAATTACTCAAAAATTAGCGTATCTTAAAGGATACACTAGGCAATGCAGAAAACAGCTAAAATATGGACTTTCGGGTCGATTTTTGGCCATTTTTGGGCCACCCTGAGGTCCGCCCCGTGGGGTGCGACTTAACCCAATGTTGAATGTAATAGTAATGTCACTATCCCTAGTATCTACCGCTATGGTATTACATTAACTGAGACAGTACACAGCTTTTCAGATTTGCATTGTTCTCTCTATGTGTAAATAAAATAAAATATTTCGAGTAGGAAAATAATTTATTACAGAAACAAGTGTGGTATTACAGAAGTAATCGTAATATCACGATCATTTCTGTAATACTTCTCACATATTTTGTTTCATTTACACAGAACAAGGCAAATCTGAAGAGCAAAGTCGACGTAAGAAAGCGTCCATTGTTTGCTTCCTATGTTTCTTCTATGTCTAAGTTAATGTAATACCACAGTGGCAGGTACTAGTGATAATGGTATTACTATCAGTGCCACTATCACAGTGGCGCAACCGGGGGGGGGGTACGGGGGGTACGTACCCCCCCCCCAAAATGGGAAAATTTGAAAAAATGAGTGTAAATCAGTGCAAATTTGGGCAAAATTTGGTCCGGTACCCCCCTCCCCAAAATCCAAAAGTTGGGGGTACCCAAAAAAGTGTACCCCCCCCCTAAATGGCCATTTCCACTGAAACGTACCCCCCCCCAAAAAAATCATGGTTGCGCCACTGCACTATCACTTTTGGAATCATTGGTTATGGCCAAAATCGGAAGTTGGATTCTACTAAGTGGGATCCCTAACAACTGAGCCCTACCTCTAGATACTATGTATAATCTTGTCTCAGTAAAATTGAAACCGTATCAACATAACAAATCATTTCCCAAAAGATGTAGGAGTTTCCAAAACAAAATCTGGCAAATTTTTGCTCAAAAATTTCTATGTCCTAATATACATCACAAATCTCGGATAATTTTGAGTTTTAGGTCATTTTGTCCAACAAGGCCGGTTCCTGTGAGTCTGAAGCAGCATTAACGGTGAACAAAACTGTCATACATAAGAATGCCAACGGTCTTAAGAAGACTACAGTCGACACTGCTGTCAGCCTGGTAACTTTGGTAATGCCACAATCGTCCAAGGCCAAAATAGTCCAACCAAACGACTCTGCGATCAATCTCCTTCCACCTCTTGAGTACATCACAATAGATGAAGAAATCGAAATGCAAGTCTCATCGCATAATTCTGCCGCCAATCTTATCCAGAAAAAGCAAAGAAAGCGAACTCTTCCAAAAAATGATCGTAACAAGCTAATGGAAATTTCGTCAAAGCGGTATTAATTTTATGGTGCTTTAGGCTTAGGCATATAGATATCTCATAAAATTGGTGCTTTAGGCTTAACGGGGGGGGAAAGGGTTATCGGGGGGGGGGGGGGAATTTTCATACATTTTATATAGCAAAAAATCAATAGGGGGGACCCTATTGATTTTAATTTATTTTTTGACATACATTGTGAAAAAAATTCATAGGGTACCCCCTATGAATTTTTTGAAAAAAATTTCGAACAAAATTCCCAAAAAAAATTTTTTCTCAAAAAATCCATAGGGGGGACCCTATTGATTGAAAAAATATTTTTTGCTGACAATTTGTGAAAAAATCAATAGGCTACCTCCTATTGAATTTTCGGATGAAAAATATTTTTTTTCGCAAAATACCATAGGGGTACCCTATGGTATGAAAAAAATTTTTTCCTGAAAAATTTGTCAAAAAATCAATAGGGTCCCCCCCTATTGATTTTTTGCTATATAAAATGTATGGAAATCCCCCCCCCCCCCCCGATAACCCTTCCCCCCGTTAAGCCTAAAGCACCAATTTTATGAGATATCTTTTGCTCGAAATGTTTTTGAGTGATTGATGAAATATTATGCAAAAACAGTGACGCCTAGAATATTCAAATTGGCGCTATTTTTATTTTTGATGCTTTCCAGGATTTATCGTTGATTCATCACAACGGCGCCGGACGCGACGGAATGCGTACGGAAAATCAGAAATGCCCGGGAAATCTGACCTACCCCCCTAAATTGACCCCGGGGAGTTCAAATCCGGGCTCAGATTTTGCTTGGTCCCGCCACGAAAGTTGGGAAAATCGCATTTTTGATACTAAAATGGCCCAAAAATGACCATTTTTTACGCGTTACGTTAAAAATAATTGCAGATTCGGACTCAGCGCATCAAAAAACCCCTAAAAACACATTTTGCTGACATTCCAAAAAAATTTCATTTTTTGGCCATTTTTCACCATAGGGGGTATGGATTTTGAAAAAAATCGATTTTTTGAAAATGTGGAAAATTTTTCTGCAATGAGTGTTTTTAGGGGTAATTCGATGCGCTGATTCCGAATTTGCAGTTATTTTCCACGTAACACGTCAAAAACGGCCATTTTCGGACGATCTGTTGGGGGTTTTTCGTCTCAAGTTCAAATCCCAGGTCCGTCAATCAATTTTTTTCTCGCGAAATTACTATCTATTGTTAACAAATAACACCAAATTCATATTCGGCGGATATTAATTGACTAAAAATGTGGAACTGTAAAATGAAATACCATCAATACTAATTTTCTTGCACCACTTTGTGATAATTTTCGCCCAAAAAGGTCAAAAAAGGCAAATTCCCATGAAATCCCAAATTTTTTATGAAAAAGTAAAATTTGAGGTGTTGCTCGATCGTTCCGTACAAGTGAAATATTCGTCTCTATTGTTATTATTTCTAAATCGGGTCTGAAATTTGACTCATTTAACACTGAAAAATGCAAAGTATACCAACTTTGAAGCAAGGGTGGACCTTAGGCGCCTGGTACTTAGGAGGACCTTAGGCGCCTGGACCTTAGGCACCTGGACCTTAGGCGCCTGCCTCTCTCTATACTTTAACTACAGCGGCCACACTATTTCGTAGACATACACAATGAAATAAAAAATCAATGGCTATCTTTTACACAATGAATATGCTTCCTTTGTTCTGCAGCATAGACAAAAATCGGTCCGGCGGACCGATTTTTCATTTCATCACTAACTCCTTTGTGCCTGTTGTTGTGTATAATGTACGAAATAGTGTAGTGTGCCACTGTAGTTAAGTATAGAGAGACGTCTAGGCGCCTAAGGTCCTCCCTTGCTTTGAAGCCCAAAATCTCAATAATAACAATACGGACGAATATAATATATATATAACTTGCGTCCTGGCAAAAAAATCTTCGATATCATGGATTTTGATTTTTGCCTGTATTTCGGTCCGTACGTTTTTTGTCGCCTCCTTCAGCCTGCGGCGCCGTCGTGTCATATTTTGGCTGAAAAATATTTTGTCTGCAAACGTTATGGTAAACATTTTTAACGTTTCCCGATTTTTTCGTACGTCAGACAATCGGAAAATGCGTAAAAAGAGACATAAAAACAGTGGTAATTTAAATTTTTTAATTGACAATCTGTCAACATTAGTCTGTGTTAAAGAAACAATTCCTCAGCGTTCGCATATGTGTTGGTTGTATACCGATTTGACCCTATGGACCGATTTGGCGCCACCTGAGAAAGCAGAAAAGTTTAAGCTCACCTCGACGAATAAAAATTTTTTAATTACTACTCTTTTTATGACATGTTCACGAGTTTTCCGATTGGTTGGCCTACAAAAAACGGGAAAGTTTAAATATGTTTACAATATTCCAATCGATGAATTAATTCTTAATTGATATTTTGATTAACTAATTCGAATGTAATTCGATATTTATATTCCAGGTCAATAACAAGTGCTACGAAAAAGACATATAGGTGTGATCAATGCTCTTATGTTAGTGTTCATCCGAGCGATCTCAGCAGACATGCGCGTACTCACACTGGCGCGAAACCATTCAAGTGTTCTCATTGTGCTTATACTAGTGCTCGGAAAGACAATCTCAATAGCCATGTACGTATTCACATGGGCGAAAAACCATTCAAATGTGGTCATTGTTTCTTTGCTAGCGCCATGAAGAGTTATCTCAACCGACACATACGCAACAATCATTAAAAAATGAACACGAAACACTGATATGATTTTTCGATTATTTGTTTTATTTTGGTATGAGATTTGGTCCAAATTAACGTTTATTAAAACGGTTGACAAATGGCGGTTATAATTACACCAATGAAAAACTCCTAGGATTGATCCATCTTTCTCAATTATGCCATGTCTTTTTATAACTGTGGTATACTTCTATTTAACCTTATTCGAATTTCAGGAATATCATACATTTTTTGAAAATTGTAACCTATTTTTGCAATCATATATGATGGTTTTAGAGTTATATACCGTATTTTCTTTAATTAAGCCCCCGGGGGCTTAATTTTTTCAATCCCCCAAATTCGGGCAAAATTTTTCTCTAACCTCTCACTTTTACACACTATTTCTCTTTCTCTATGGGGGGGTTAATTATAGGGGGGGGGCTCAATTAGAGAAAATACGGTATTGCCTCTGGTATTCGTTGGTCCAATAAATATTTTTGAGTTAATCAAATTTTGGGCGATTCCTAATGTCCATTTTGGAGTTGCTTTCACTATGTGAGTCACAAATATGATATTGATGACTCTACCCCCAACTTTTTACATACCGTAAACTCTAATTTAACCCCTTGTAATTTTACTCCTCTAATTTTGCCCCCTAGAGGTTGATTGAATAATTATACCCCCGGGGGTTAGATTAGAGAGTTTACGGTAGTTCCCTATTTTTTACCCCGTTTTTTACACATTTTCAATAGACTGGAGCAAACCCAATAAAAATAACTTCGAAATTTTTTAACACACGTCAAATATTGCTTGATTGAATATTTAGCCCATAGTTCGACTCCGGAATCATTGACTACAAACACAGTCAGACCTTTCTCATCCGCATCTCTACTCCGAATTTTCCAGAATCCAAACGAAATTGGAAGATAAGGATTCAGCCTACATGTAGAGTTCTACATGTATTGGGCCAATGGACCCAATACATGTAGAACTACATGGATGGCCCAGGGCTATCCACGTAGAAATTGCGTTTTATCAGTTGTCATCATAAAACTTGCGAGTTAAACAGATTGGGTCCCGACGCGATCTCCCTGAATTTTAAGTATATGCATCAAAATCCAAAGTATTAACTAGGAAAAAATTTTTTTTTGAGACAACAAAAAAACTAACTTCAGATTCGTGTTCAGCGCATCGAAATTGACCAGAAAAAGTGTTATTCAGGTGTTTAAAAATTTCGGAATTTTTTTGAAAATTTCGAAACCATAGGGGGTATCATGGATGAATAACCAGGTGCGGTTCAGTTCTGCTTCCAAGAATTTGCAGAATATAATGATGTGGCTCTGGTCAGATTTGGAAAGGTCTGACCAAAAATTGTTCAAGGATAATTTCGATTCGAATTCGAAGGATAATAAAAATCGCATAGCTTTTAATTTTCTTAATTTTCGGCTTAAAAATACATTTCGACTATATTTTTACGAAAAATATTTTTGGCGACAATATTTGACAAAAATTTGGGGGACTTATAAAAATAATAATTTGTTTGCTTTTGCAAGCGATACCACGTCGGCGCCAAACAAGGGGAAAGTGTGACAAAAAGTGTACAAGGCATTTTTTGTCGAGAGTTGGTCGAGATTTTTGGTACATACCCTAATTCGGGTACGGGGAATCCGAATTTGGCATTATTTTTGGCATTCGGTTGGGGGGTTTTTGGCGTTCTGCCCATTTTCTGTTTTTGGGCCAAAAATGGCCCAAAAATGACCATTTTTGACGCGTTACGTTAAAAATAATTGCAGATTCGGACTCAGCGCATCAAAAAACCCCTAAAAACACATTTTGCCGACATTCCAAAAAAATTTCATTTTTTGGCCATTTTTCACCATAGGGGGTATGGATTTTGAAAAAAATCGATTTTTTGAAAATGTGGAAAATTTTTCTGCAATGAGTGTTTTTAGGGGTAACTCGATGCGCTGATTCCGAATCTGCAGTTTGTTTTAACGTAACGCGTCAAAAATTGCCATTTTTGGACGATCTGTTGGGAGTTTTTCGTCTCAAGTTCGAACCCCAGGTCCGTCAATCAATTTTTTTCTCGCGAAAATACCGAGTTTTCTTAAAAATAACCACAAATTCTTGTTTACCGGACCTCAATTGATTAAAAATTTGGAACTGTAAAATGAAATATCATCAATACGAATTTTCTTGCACCATTTTGTGATAATTTTCGCCCAAAAACGCCAAAAAACGCAATTTTCTCAACTTTCGTGGCGGGACCACCCTCGATCTGAGGTCAAAATCGGACTCGCCGTATCCGAAATAGGGTAAGTACCAAAAATCCCAGTCGATTTCAGACGCATTAACTCGCATTTCCTCGAAAATACACGAAAATGGCCATTTTTGGGCAAAAAAACCGAAAAAATGTCGTAATGGGCGCAATCGAGTTCATAGGTCAGAAATTTTATGAAAAAGTAAAATTTGAGGTGTTGCTCGATCATACTCGACAAGTGAAATAATCATCCGATAATTTAAAATTAAAATCTGGGGTCTCAAAGTTGACCCATTTAACACTGAAAAACGCAAAGTGTACCAACTTTGAAGCCCAAAATCTTAATTTTAAATTATCGGACGAATATTTCACCCACGGGGTATGATCGGGCAACACTTCAACTTGCTTCCTGGCAAAAAAAATCTTTGATAAGAACTCATTTGATTTTTGGCTGAAAATCGGCCGTACACTTTTTGTCACACTTGGCGCCGACGTGATACATCAATGGTGTCAAATAAATTTCTACAACGAGCACAACAAATAGATGGGTTTTACTTAATGCCTTTGATGAGAAACAGATTCACAGAACTTTGGTACGCTTTTTGGGATAATTCGGTATAGCAGTAAGCTTTCTTCGAATAAGCCACTCACAACATATCCACCCTTAAGAGTTCATAAAGTGTCACGACTTGTGTCGTGATCTATAACTTTAATTTTTAACTGTTTATATTTGCAAACTACTTTCTAAACTTGCAGACTTTCTGCAAAACTCATTCTATTGTAACCGATTTTGGGTGCCAGCCGCCACTAAGGAACCGCCTTCCTTTCAATATCTGTCTGAGAATTCCTTTGTAAAATGTCGCTATATAAGCATTGGCTTTTGACCACAAACCGTTCTTCTTCTTCAATTTCAAGTTCAATCCCACTCTTCTTGCCTTCACTTTTGGCTCCTTTCGATCATCCGCTCTCTCTTCGCGATATTGCGAAACTCTCCGCGCTAAATTTATCACTCGCTTTTGGCTATCGAAGCCACGACTTCTCAGATCACTTCACTCCTTTTTTTAGCCTTATCATCGAAATTGGGCTTACTCTCATCTCTCTAATATGAATTATATCTTTGTTCGAAGGTTATATAATGTTAGGTTGTTATACTACGAAGGTATATTCGGAACGCTCGGATCTCGCGATCCAGCCGTTGGCCAGTGGCGAGTGTCAGTCTCGAAAAGTTAGGCCAGTTCGCGAAAAAAAATTTGTTGTTTCCAAATTTTGACAATTTATGGTATTTTAAAGCCAGGATCAGTTTTTATTCAATTAAATGCATTAAATTACTACAAAATCAATGCGAAAAGTTCAAAATCAATGGATTAAGAAGCAAAATCGCCTTCGGTCCTATGACTAGTATTGTCCTGTGTCTATAAAATTATTACTGTTACCGGAGAAAATGTCATCTAAAATTGCTGTAAAAATAAAGAATAAAATCGCGCCGCTAGCGAAAAAATTTAGAAAAAATGTTGGATACAAAAGGAAAAAACAAATTTAGTGGGGTTGGAGAAAATTCCCTTTGAAATTTTTCAATGTCGAGGCAAAATTTCAAAATTTTTTCCTCGGCCGCGCCCTATCGGGCACGGCCGAGACCATTCTTAGGGGTGCTTAAAGATTGCGGATTGCGGTAAAAAAAGGCCCAAACCGCAATCCGCAACGCCAAAATTGCCGCAAATACCGCAACCGCAATTGCGCAAACCGTAACTCTGCTCGTGATCAGTGATCGCGAATATGCGCTTAGTTTTGACTTCTCTGTTCCGACGGGAAGAAATAGGGCAGCGTGGCGGGTAGCCGCGCCCCGCATGACTATAAAAATGGATAGAGGGCCAGTTTTGCTGTTTTAGCGGTCGTCTAGACTTGGGCTGTCTATGCACATGTCCTAGACATATAAAAATAACCAACTGCTGGAAAAATTAACTTCCCTTCAGCCTTGAATCGAGAGTACACTTTCGAGACTGCTGAGCAAGTTACACCGAATAAATTCGTTATACAGTCGAACCTCACTTTTCTGCGCCCTCACATTGGTGCGCACCTCGTTTATGTGGGCACTTCGGGCTGGAACAGGAACAAAAAGCAAAAATATTTTACCTCGCTTTTGTGCGCACTTTTGGGCCGATGGAGCGAAAAAACCATGATACCAGACCGAAAAAAACCACATTGTTTTAAAATTTTTCACGGCCAAACGGAATTTTCTTCAAATTTTCCAAATTTTTTAGTAATTTTATTCCACATTTTAGAAAGTTCGTCACTAATTTTCGGCGATTCCTTCCATTTTTACTAATTTTTTACCTTTTCAACCAAATTTTTCTAATTTTTTATATTTTCTCGGACTTTCATAGGTGTTCCCAAATTCTCTTAGGGGGTTCTTTTTAAATTTTTGAATCAAAATTTTATTTTTCTAATTTTTTGACCGAAATTGCTCATATTCACAGCTTTTCGCGTAGAACACGAAAATCGAGCTTATTTTAACCGGAAACACGAAAAATAGAAGTGTTGAAAAATCCGAATTCAAATTTGCTCTCCCTGACGAGGTCCTTGGCAGCCCGTTTTTAAACTCTAGCTATGATAATCTAGGTAAAAATTAGGTAAATTTAAGGCAAAATAGTGTATAAGTGCACTTTTGTGCGCACTTGGGGCTGGTCCCGAGGGTGCTCACAAAAGCGAGGTTCGACTGTATTTCTATTTGATTGCCCTTGCTTTTTGACCCGAACAATAACCTCCTTCACTGGTATGCTCAATAAATTTGTTTTCGGCATAAAATCCAGAGAAATACTGTACAAAATACCACAAAAAATCAAAGTCACAATAAACAATAAAAGATAATAAATCACCATGCTTTCAATTCATAAAATGCTTCATATATTTTGTACCTGAGATTTGATGGAAGCTAACTATAATAAACGTGGTCATGATCAACTCTATACATCAGAAATATTTCTATTTTTCAAAATTTTGTTGCGTGGTAATTCCAAACATATGATGCCTAGTTTATATCGATTCAATATAGTTTCGAATTGGAGGTTTGGTTAATAAAGCACTTTGTTCGTTGCCGTTACTATTTTGTTTTCTAAAAAGATTTATCGCACAAAAAGAATAAACATAACAAAGGCAAACAAGAAAGTAACAAATTTGCTAAAAAATTCATTTTTTTCACCTTGGGCATAAGCTTTTAAGAATATCGCTCCGAGATGTTTTTGATAAACAAGACATTGCAAGAATTCCCACACTGTGATCTGGATCAAATCTATAGCTATCCAATCCAAAGCAAAACTTTACAGGCTCTGTGGCACAAAGGATTCTCTGAAATGTTTGTTTTTAATAAAAAATTTACATGTCAACTTCCATCGGTGATGTTGAATATTTAAATATTTCTCATTCTTGGCCAGATATGATTTTCAAATTCGTCGGATTGATTAAAAGTTGTTACAATTTTTTTTTGCGAAGACAGCTTTACAAAAATCAGGAACACAGTCTCAAATCGCACGAAAAGGCCATGTACATATTTTAGGAGGTGGGTGGGTCTGTTTCCTCGAAATCGATGACCCTTTGTTGGGATTCCCTCGAGTTCTCTTTATTACGTTTGCCTATAAATATAACAAAGCAAAAAATGGTTTTTTAAACGTCGATCAAACTACAGAGAGAGACGTTTTTTACGGGTAATTTGGTGCTCTGAAGTCGAATCTGCTATTATTTTTGCGGTATCCAAAATAATGTGCAATTTTTGGCAAAACTTTTACATAGCAATGTCTATGGAATTTTGTTGTTGTTTTTGAAAATATTTGTAGCACAAAATACGGGATGTCGCATAAAAAAGGATACCGATTTACACTCATATAAAACAGCGATACTGAAGAGTTGTGACAAAAAACAGGCTCATATTTTGTGATTTGGAATCCAAATCACAAAATATGAGCCTGTTTTTTGCAAGGAAACTGTAAACTCCAGAAAATAATTGAAAACTGCTTGGACAATTTTGCTGTCCAAGAAAAGTTAACCAATAAACTAAATCCTTTCCAAAAGACCGAATTTCAAAAATATTAATGCACAAAAAATTTAGAAATTTGTAAAATGCAAAGATCGGCTTTTAGTGATTTTATATGCTTCTCAAATGATGACGCTCCAGATGAAACACATAAAACGCAAACCTCTTTGATAGCGCGCACAATTTGTTTGCAATGTTGCTTAGACAGCGCAATGTTGCATGAATAGACTACCAGCGTTTTGCGCGTAAATGTTTACACTCAACACTTAATGTATGGCCATTCCAAATGTGACTGATTGATCGTAGAAAGTCTTGAATAACTGGGTTTGTCGATGAAATAATTGTTTCATTGGCGCGCAGAAATTTGCACCGTGCAATAATGTTGAGAAGGGTTTCTTGATCAGCAGATGTTTCGTAGGTCCCAATTAGCTTTACTCGATAACGCGTCCTTGTCGTGAACCTATTTTATTTGATGCACGTGCATTTAGGACGCATACAGGGTGGCACAAAATTACGTAACATTCGTATAGGAAAATGTTATATTCCCAAAATCGTTAGATTTTGGCTTTTTTCTTTAAAAATTGGCTTTTTTGGTCAAAAATTCCGAATATGCAATTAGTTTTTACGCGTCGTGTTAAAAATGGACATTTTTGGGCCAGTTTTAAAAATACGCAATTTTGACAGAATGCTAACTTTAATAGTCGCTAAGGCGAAAACAACCTGACGCGGAAATGGTGCACCATCGCGGCAAAAAAATTAGCGATTTCGAGAATTTAACACTTTCTCATCTGAATGTCACGTAATTTTGTGCCACCCTCTAGATATATGAAAATTTCCCTCTAGTTAACGCGTTTTTGCGCGGACGAAAAAATATTTTTTGGCATATTTTAAACCAAAACTCATCAAAAATCGCCTCAGACAGTCATGCCTCTGAAAAAATAAACTTATTTCAATATCCATGTCTACCATTCAAATACTCTTTCAAACTAATAATAAATATTTTCGAAATTAAAATTGTATAAAAGATTTGTGTCTTGCTATTAATAAAAGCACATCTCAATAAATAAATCATCTTTTGATGAAAACACCCTCTCAAAGTCAAATCAATACTCTTAAATTCTAGAACTATCACTCATAAAATTAACTATCACAATAAAAATTTTAAGTTAGTTACTATCTAAAACCTCTGGAAAAATTAAATATCTGTTTTTTAATTTAAATAAAATAACTAATTCACCAAATGCCAAAAGTCTATACTGAGGAGATTCACTTACGATCTGTCCATAAAAGCCGTATATATTTGGCTTTTGGATCGAAACGGCTCTTATAGGTTTAAGCACTTTATTATATAAAACAAACAGCTTCATTTTATACGCTTCAATATTAATCAACGCGGCTTTAGTTTATTTGCTGTGTAGAAAAGAAATGCCATTATCGTTATACAGTAATCGAGTAATCTCCGTGACTGCCTCACTAACTCCTTGAAGTCTCACTTCGACCCTTTCTGAGCTCATTAAGGCCGAGCTGTTTTACCCGGCATTTCCATGTATCATACTTACTGGATAAAATTTTACCTCTTCCTCCGTTCGCTTTTTCTTTCGCGAAAACTTTTGCTTATCCTCATTGAAATGTTCCTCTCCATTTTCGTCCTCTTCACCACTAATCTCAGTCACACGCTTACGGCACTGAAATGACGGTATGATCTTGAACAAGTTATAAAAAATCCATTTTAAATTAGAAGATCTATTTAATAACTTTTAGTGATTGCTAATGCCGTTTGATTTTCGTGTACGTGGACACTTTCACATGGAAGTGGGGATTGTAACGTCTATTATTAGAAAGGAATTGATGATTAATGATGCAGCAAAATCAATAAATTGGTCTCGACTCATCCACCGTAACTATGACATAACGGTTATAATATAATGTTAACGTCTAATATGATTACAACGTACACTAATAGCTATTTAGTCACACAAAGCCTAACAAACAGACAGTTTTTATAAAACTGCTTATTTAACCTATTATTTTACAAATCTTGTAATATATAAAAGCGTCTAGAATCGGAAAATTGAAAGTTGGCCCTTTTTCTTTATATACTAGAAGCAGCGGGCCGCGCCATCATGGCGCGGCCTCGAGAAACCCCATCTCAATATGTTCCCCTTGCCCCCGCGTTTCCCTGCCCCTCCTTTCCATACGGTGTTTACATAAACATGTTTACGATTACGTAATGAGAGGGAGGGAGGGAGGGAGGCTGTTTACTCCTTTCGACACACTCGCCTGCGCATCGGCTCCTTCCCTGTGTTAGCGCCGCTCCCTCCCACAGGGGATACTCAGTCCCGTAACTTTGAATAGAAGGGAGATAACTCAGATGAGTTTTTGTTTACGTCATATAAGTCGACCCTAATAAACACATTCCCCAAGTTACTTTGGTTGTGAGTGGTAAAAAAAAATTTACGACACACGGAGAACCGCACTATAGGGTAAGGGCAAAGGGCATGATGAAACGTCCCATTTGATGAAACGTCCCATTTGATGAAACGTCCCATTTGATGAAACGTCCCGTACCCTGTTTGAGCTCATTTTCGCAAAATGAATAAATAGAATCGAAAAGTAAAAGCCGGCTTGAAATATGACGTTAATCGGATAAATTTTGTCAGTAATTTTTTTGCCACAAAATTGGGTATTAGGCACAATGCTATGAAAAATTAGACCAGGGATTCTGGCTCATGATCTTAAAAAAATATACCTAAATTACAGACTATCAAATAACCTAAATGAGAATGAGATATAGTTACGATTTATTTATTTTAAGAAAACTTGCTAAATTTTTGAGATGTTAGATCTTTTTGGGTGCTATAACACCTGTAATCGTTACTTTATTTTACATTATCCTAATTGGATCACAAAAACTACATTTAGACTAGCGGCTTGGGACTCCCTACGGGAGTCTAGTTAAAATTTTTTGTATATATGCATACGCCACACAGCTTCAACTTACTATAAGGAAAATAAGTTTGAAACTACGAATAAAAAAATTAGGTATGAAAATTCTCTGAATATTTTATCTAGATATTGGGTAGAGCATTTTATCTATCTATTATTATACTAATAGTATCCGAATCAGGGTCAAAAACTTTTCCAGGTACCCCTGGGGTACCAAATAAAATTTCTTTTCATAAATTTTAGAGAAAAATTTAGTTAGAGCGGCCGAAGGCCGCGAGTCAAGCACCAGGGTGCCGAAGGCACCCACTTCCGCTAGTACTCATTGTATAACTTAGAGAACCACTGTCGTGGTTCGCTGAAGTGAATTTGAAGCGAATTTGACATCTTTTCTAACTGTTCAGGCGTTCAACTCTACAATGCGTCTCACGTTATTGTTATTTGTTTATTGCACAAAATGTCAGTAAATATTATTCATGCAGGCTTATACTTGTCTCTCTGATTTCTGCTCGTCAGACTTATGATTTTTTGGATTCTTGTGATTATTTGGATCGAACAAGCGTTGAAGCCCCATCTCATCGCTGCCCGATGCTGGCGCATTTTGGTTATGCTCCTCAGCATGCTTATGCTCATCAGGATGTTTATGGTCGTCAGGCTTTTTATGCCCGCTAGCAGGCTTATGATTATCTTCATTGAACAGGTGTACCAATCCCACCTCATCACTTTTCGATGATGGCTTCAATCCGTTGTGATGAATGTTTTGCTTGACATGATGCACTCGTGCGTTTTTGTACTTGTGCAAATTGTCACACATTCCCGTTTTGAAGTTGCATGTTCCCATATCGAGTATGTGGGATTTGGCCTGCAAAATATCGTTAAACCATTTTCCAAATAAACGCTTTTATGCCAGCGATATTAATTATGTATATTCACACTTTTCTTCAAGTTCTGCAATAATAAAAACCAAGCAGACCTATAAGATATATATCTTATAGGTCAGATCATTATGACATGACGAATGACTTCAACGTCTTTGACTCTTCGTGCTTGCTGACAGTGCAAATTATCTGGTTGGTAATATTGATTTAAGCTAGCCTCACAATCATGGGATATTATGATATGTGATGAAATTTCATCACACATCAAATATCCCCTGACTGTGAGGCTAGCTTTAGGGAATTGAACTTGAAATAATTATGACTTTTCTTTGAATATGCTTCCAGGCCCTATTTATAATTTTTATTTACTTTAAGGATATCAAAATTTTAAATATACTACCAATTGCCAACAAATACACCTGATCACCGGTCTCTTCTGAACATGTTTACTCATTTTCAAAGACCCATAGAATTAAGCCGTGCAAAGTTCTCGGACTAGGCCTTAATTTTACATACCTTTATTCCGTTTTGGGTTTCCGCGCCAAACATATAGGTCCTTCGAATTATTTTTCCACAATGTTCATGCAATCTATGCTGCTCCAATGACAACTTGCTCTCATCGACTGTGTGTGACTTTTTTCCAATCGTGGGTTTTAACTGAAATTACTTGGTTTTTATAAGTAACAAGCTTCTTTTGTTAAAAATTTCAGTTAATTTTTACTCAAATTTGGGCGTATTTATAGATTATAAATTTACAAAATTAGATTTCTAGGATTCCTTCCAAAATATGAATGCGGGGACATTTTGAACTACGCTCGTAAAAAGTACATAAAAATAGGTAAAATGCAAATTTGCAAACAATAGATTTTACAAACTGGCCTCTAATTGACGCTTCGGCGCGTTAATTAGATCACGGTCTTAAGGGGAAGAACGGTAGCTTTCTCGTATCGGAACTTTCTTTCATTTTAACGTTGAATTGGCTTACCTTTGTGTAAAGTTGTATACGAACTTGACTCTTCGGCTGAATTACTCCTTTCTTATTTTGTTTATTGTTATTAATTTGAATCAGGACATCTGACTTTTTCTTCGCCTGTTTGTCCAGGTCAATAACCTTGCGCCAGAAAACTCTTCCATCTGAAGCAAATAGCAATATTTGTATAACAATCTGTTGCAACAATATTTTAATTATTATTTGGCAGTACTTCTTTTGGACTAATCAGATATCTGGTCCAAATTTCTTCAGGTTTGATCTCGACAATCTAGTAGTTTATAGGAAGCTCTGAAGTTTTTAAACCGAGCCCTGTGTTAAAGAACGGGCCGAATAATAAACATTGCCTGCCATAAATGGAACGAAACATTTCTAATCGCTAATTTTCTCTTATAAAATGCAAATTTTCGAGGCGCTTTTGACCTAAACAATAAATGCGAAAAAGTCCACTAAATATATTCACTTGTTCAGTTTCTATTCAAACGAAGATTCATAAGAAAAAATTAAGGTTCTCACAGGAAAATGTGTTTTTCAGAGCTTTTTCAAAAAATTTAGTCCTTAAATATTCTAAAATCAAAGATACGTATTCTGTGTCCGACACTACTATTGGAAAGCAACCACCCTTATCAAGTTCTTCAAACTTACGTTGGTTGTGTCGCAATAAAATTTTGACTTGAATTTTATGGTCCAGAAAATTATCAGGGCAGTTCAGTTTGCCGCGGAGCTCAAAATGTATCGCTTCGGAATATAGAATGCATAGTAATAAGATGATTCCATATGCGATACACTTTTCTCTCATTACACTTTTCGTTACGAATATGAATATTGAAGATAAACTGCAATAATTAAAGAGCTTGGAATAGGACAACACTTACGATTTGTCTCTATTCTCGATTGATAATGATGGGTATCGTCCTGTCGAAAATCTTCTATTCTATTTCATATAAATAACGTTGTTTACTTAGCTGGCGCATTGACGGTTGAAATTGCAATTATGCCCAAGCTGTCAGTTAGCCATTTGACGCATAGTCTCATTTAATATCACAGAAAAGGGGCTTTCCAAAGGAAATTTAAGAGAGTTTTGGAAGAGTCCTCATGGACAAAATCATCGGACAAAACTCTTCCATTTTTCGGGCAGTTATGTGACAGTCCAAAATGAAAAAGTGGCCCGCACCTGGTTTCAGTCCTAATACACTACAGGCAAAGGTACTTGGAATGGAACGAGGTGTACTTGAACTGTTTGAGAAAAAAGTTTTTAGCATCGAACGGTTCTCGAATTGACTAACGAAACGACTAGCTCGTTTTTATGTCGGGACCAGAGATTTTAACAACTTGACCCCAGATAATAAAAATTAAGCCCAGAAAGGCTACTTTAGGCTAGTCATCGTCACTTTAGACAGAATTCAGACGGAACTAGAACATATCTAAATGAAAATTAGGTCTTTCTTGGGAAAGTTTTGTAGTGTTTTGTAGAGGAGGAATTAATGCACTGACATTTTGTATTAATAGACATAGGCATCTCTCAGTGATATTTTCGGAAGACTTTAGACCGATGTTTGAATTTTTCGTATTTTTGTGGTAAAGATTGCCCACAGCCATAAAATATCAAAACACATTTAACCGTATGTTTGAGCCAAAAGCTTACATGATTCATTGGTGTTATTTTTAAAGTCTTACGTTTTTGGTCATATCAACTGAACGTGTTAAATTGGCCTTTAAGTCCATGTCACAGGAAAAGTACTTTCTATGTGTTTATTAGTATGCATTATTGGTCCTTCACATTTGGAACTGGAACCGCTGAGAGGAAAAATTGATGATTCCCTATGAATAAACCTTGAAAAATGAAATTTAACTAAAACCAAGATTAGAGCAGATATATCTACTACGGTGAAAATTCCACAAATTACGCTCATATTAACCTTTTCTCATTGCTGCTTTTAAAAGTTTTTTCAATCATTTTACAACGTTTAGATTTGTACTTCTCTCTTCTTCTGAATTTTTCTATATTGATTTTTTTTCTTCGATAATGTAGAAAATTTCTTCGAAGAAAATGCATATGCCCACTAATTTTTTTCTCGCACTCATTAGATCATAATAAGTGCGCATATGCCCTATTCACGCCTGTGATGACATGTACAGTATTTCTGAAAAGTTTTCCACATGATTTCACAAAAATTGCGCCTTGCTCTGCTCAAAATCATACCAGTCCGATTTACCTTTGCTCTCTGACAGATATGCATGTTTCTGAAAAGTGTTTCATCTCCATCGATCGAGTCACTCGGGTATGGAATTTCAATTGACCTTTATTAAAAACATTTAATAAACCCGTGAAGTGCTTTTTTCGATTGAAGCAATTTTACTCTTAAATATCGGACATATGATTTTCTATGGAAAAACATTCCATGCTGAAGCAAAAATGCTTCTTTTTTACTTGGCATGGCACACATACATGCTGAAAAATATGTTTCAGAAAGATCTCATTACGCCAAAGAGAATTTTTGATCCGTGAAAAAATGACTTCTTTCAACTTGTAACATAATTACACCGACAATTTATTTAAACAACTTGTCAAAATGTTTGACTCACAATCAATAGATATAAACTTTATAATTTCCAAAGAAATATTTTAAATGTTTGATACTTTTTGGTAAAAGTTTCTTAGGCATTTTTCAATCCATTTAGCCGTTGAAGCATATAATTTTTGGGTTGCTGTTTGCGAGCCTTTGCATTCTTGCCATTTCCATTTTGAAGATTCTTAATATGTTTGTACATGAATGAATTCGAGCACGTGCCATTTGCCAAATTACAGGTACCCAAGTCGACAACGTAATGTTGCGAATTCTGAAAATTAATTGAAAAAAGTGGAATATCAATATTAGAACCACCATCGTCTCACAGCCGTAATAACTTTAACATGACATTAGGTAATAGAGTTCTTTACCAGTTCTTTAGTTTTCATTTTTCTGTTAATATGTATGGTTTCTTATCCATATTAAGACATTTTTGAGAAGAATTACCTACTTTTACCCAACTTTACCATATTTATTATTGCCAGAAATAAAATTCAAGTTAAAGTAATAAACTGCAACATTTGTGTTCAGCACACAAAAGTATCACTAAATAAATCCCCCCAGTAAGCTAGCCCGGATTCTCCGTGCGTCCGTCCGAGCATGGCCGTTAGACCCCTTCCAGCGGGTATACCTGGCCAAGTGATAGCTTAAAATGTTCGTATTTAGACCAAAATATAGACAAAACTTAGACAAATTTTTTAGACAAAAAATTGTATGACCCGAATTTTTGCTTACAGTATGTCTGTCGGAAGTGGGATTGCAAATTTTATCGCATTGTTAGACCAAATTTTAGACAAAATTTAGAGTAGATTTTCGGGGAGGGCATTCTTGATACACCTTTTTCGTGTAAGGTTTTTGTCCCCAGTTTTTGGGGAGGGCATTCTTGATACACCTTTTTCGTGTAAGGTTTTTGTCCCCAGTTTTTGGGGAGGGCATTCTTGATACACCTTTTTCTCTGTAAGGTTTTTGTCCCCAGTTTTTGGGGACAGAAACCAGACAGACTCCTGAACAACAGCTGCTTGAGGGCCGAAGGCCCGAAATAGTCTCATGCTGGTCTACTCCTGAACAACCCTTACCCAATCTGACCGCTGATGGCGGTGCGCGAAGCGCCGTGGATGCACGCTAACCGCTTCCTAGCGAAGTGAGGGCCGCGAAGCGGCCCCACTTCGCTAGTTCTAAAATATTTTAAACTATTCCTAAAAATTTAGGATCGGAAATATTTTGCACGGGCATTTGACAAGAAAACGGTGCTTAAAATGCATCTAAAATAAAAGCGACTTACCTCATGGCTCTTTGTCCATTGATCCAACTCAATGGTTTTACCGATTCTCTTACTACAATGCTTCTTCACTTCTTGAAATCCTCTTGGATTGACCTTTGTCGTTGGCGTATGCAGAAAGGTCTTTAGGTTCTTGTTGGCGTCTGTTACATTTACTTTGTCATTTTTAAGCTGAAAATTTTTATATTATACCTTTAATCATAAAGCCAAAAACATCGGAAAATTTATCGAAAAATTAGTCTGCCATTTTTAGTCAACGTAGTATTGAGTGACGCTAGAAACAAATTAAGTCAAGACGTTTTAAACCCATCATATTGTGATTCACAGCAAACAGTTAGAAAGTAACTGGCACCATAGAGCAATTCTAACACCGTCACACAGCAATGCTAAGGGCCATTATTTTTAGAATATCATTTCGCCATTATGTTTAGAATTTTGTCCTCTTTAATAATCGTATACGCTTACGCAAGGAAAAAGCGCTTAAACGAAAATTTTGATGATTTCCCGAGTCACACCTGGTCAAATTCGAGCGAAATCAGCATTTTCAGCGACTCATTCCGTATCACTTAAACGACCTCGTATGCTTGATGGCCTATGTCATGTTTGGTATCAAAATGCGCGCAAGATCTCAGAGAACAACCACAACAACCGAATTTGCAAGAATCAGCGAAAAAATTTCAAGAATTTCAGTGAAAATGAACGTCATAATTGCTTCAGTTCGGTCCGTTTTTTGCGATTTTTTTCTGAACTTAAAAATGCCCGTTCTTGAGTTTCAATAAACCTTATGTCGAGATCTTTTTTTATAATAAATGGCAAAGTCTTAGCTACAAAATGAGCTATTACACATATATATATCGCGCGAATTTAAATTTAAAATTTACAAAAGAAAACCGGCAAAATAAATGCCGCACCCTTGTATTTCACTCAACATAAAAAGTACTAATCAAGCCAGATAGTGAACTGTATCACAAAACCTCACCGATGGAACTATGACTATGCGAATTTTATGATGTTTCTTGTCCGTTCCGCTTTTCTCAAGAGTATTTTCTCCAAATAATTCCATTAGAACAGTTTTCCTCGTTGTAGAACTTTTCATCTGTCGCTTATAGAAATCTCCCAAGTCAAGAACTCTGCTCGCAATCGGTTTTCCACCTGAAATTTGAGTAATAACCGCAGACTATGGTACTTCTTTAGTTCTTCTACTTCTTTAGGGGAACTAAAGAAGTATCCAGATTACAATTTAAATGATCGTAACTCTAGAATTTTCTGGGAACGAGCAAATTTTTTACAAAATATGGCTCTAGGACAAGTTTTTTTGTATCAATTAGTTGGCATCTTGCCACGACAGTTCTCGCGAGCGAATATGAGGATTCAATAAAAAATCCTTCAAAAATCATTCAAAAAAGTTAAATTGTTTAAATGATTTACAAGCAGCTATAGGATCTCGCTTAAAATTTTCCAAAATTCAAGATTCACCCGCTCCTGCCACACATTTCAGTCTGTACTTTTCCATTTATTAAGTGTTTCAAAAATTTGCTTACCAAATTCACGCCTTAGCACAACGTGGACCCTGATTTTGTCAATGTATTCTTTATCGAGTTTATTAGTGTTGCAAGTTATGTTGCCACGAAGCTCAAAGTATGGCCTTCCTTTATTCTTAAGGCATTCTGTCAACTCGGGAATGATGACCAATATTTGAAAGATTAGAAATATGAAATCTCCTTTTTTCATTGTCGTAACTTAAAGGATAGTATTATTAAAATATAATACTGAAAACAGTATACCAAAAATAGTACGCTGGAAAATATAGTTAAATAATTCAGAACTGTTTTTGTGTTGTGCTTGTGCGTGTGCCTGTTGCACATTACTATATTTAGGATAAGCACAAGACATTGAGCCATTGGTATATCAACAAAGCCAATTCTGATTGTCGGTGTTTCTAGGATGGTCTAAAAATGTGAGGTGAAACTGTACAGTAAAACGACCTTTTACGAGATCCAATTTGACTGAGAATGGTTATTCGAGTCACAAGAAAAAAATATGTTTTCTAGATAAACCCAGAGTGAGAGCCATACAGTTTGAAAATTTGATTCCCGGATCTGGAACAAGCCCCGAAAGGGTAAGTAACACAAAGTACCAAATCTCTCTTAACAATGAATCTATTCAGAAAAAAGAAAATAGAAAAACGTGTATTATCTACAGAGTATGTTACAGTTCAGGGATATAGAAAATGAGGTATTTTTCCCATTCAGAAATTTAAAACTTACTATAGACTATGGCAAGAACGTTTGCACAACTGAGCCGCAAATATGACAAATCAGGCGACGGAAAGTTAAGGCACCATCGCAAAAACATTTTCTCTCTGCGTCTTTGATATCATTGAAAGTCGCCTGAATAAACAGAAAAACTTGACTGGAGCCGAACTTCGTAGACAGCCGAGACAGATTATGGCCAAAATCCTGACTAATAATTTATTTGACTATAAATTAAGCTTATCTCGCTACGTTCTGCGAAAAGGTCATATGCAAAATGTTGCTGAGATTAAAGTCTAAACACAATTGCATTTTTGTGTACAGTTTGAAGTTATGGAAAAATATATTTTTAAATTTGGATTTTTAGTTTATTTTTTAGCCTCAGTATTCTTCTTTAGCCAGGCATTCGTATGCTCATTAGGGAACCGGTCAAAACCCCCTCCCCGCTCAAACACCCGCTCAAAACTCCCGGGCAAATCCAAAAACGTATACACCTCCTAGGGATATTTTTCAGCGGGAAGTTCAAATTTTTGGTTATTTTTGGTCCAAAAACAGTCCAAAAATGAAATTTTGCTACATTAAAAAATCCCTCGTAAACCCTGATTCACACTACCATTTGCGGGTGCGGCTGCAACTGGCTGGCTGCAACCAAAAACCTCTACGTTAGACGCGAGCAACGCCTTATAAGGCGCCAAACAAGGACCTTAGGCTTAGGCGTAAGAGGGGCTTATGGTTAAGCTTAAGCACCTGAACAACCTTTATAAGGCGCCAAACAAGCAATTAGGCCAAAAATGGGTCAAAAATTTGGATTACCCGCAAAAAATAGCCCTAGGAGAATTTTCTGGCAAAAAATTGATTTTTGAAAATGGGGCCGGGTTTCGGCAACTTTTCACGCTGCGCTAGGATTTGGGCGTGTGATAGCTCAATCGCTACCTCTCGGCGAGAGACGAGGATTGGTACCGGTTGCCCCTATGACCTCCCTTTACCCCCAGAAATGGCTTATATCAGCCTTTTTATCACTCTCGCGGCGAAGGCCGCGGGTTTCCCTTCTTATATCCCCTAAATTGTTTAACCCTTCATTGCCGAGTGTATCCGATCGGATACGATGTTGATTTGCTAAAGACTACACAAAAAGAAAGAAACGAATGAGTGTTCATTATTCATACAAAGTGTGTGTCTGTAAATTGATCACATAGAAAAGAGAATTAAACAATGGCAGCCATCATGATTTTGATAAAGACAGCTCACCAAAAGGAAAGCTAATGGTAATGCAGACATTCTGCCTTTTGTCTATGCCTCCGGCAATGAAGGGTTAAAGAGCTATGCCATGACAAGAAATGGAATATGAATTAGCATGAAAAATTGACATGTGTCAGCATAATAAGTCAGCTAAAATAAGAGGTCAGAAGATAATTTTGTCCGCGGCAATTCAAATTACAGTTTCTGCTGTAGCCATGTATTGACAGTGACCTTTAAATCAGAATACGTTTGGCGGAGAAATATTATTTTTGGTGTTTAAGTTTGCCAAAAATGCACTTTTTTGCATGAAGAATTTGAAATTCGATTAAAGAATTTGAAATTCCATTCCTACCTTTGAGCTACTATAGAGCTCTTTTCGATCCGTTTGATACAAAAACAATCCATGATCGGGGAAATTATTTCTGTATAAAACGGCACAAAAATACAATAGGAAAATACTATAGAAACGTTTGTTAATTCATTTTTCACACTTATGATACACTGCAAAATTTCCTTCTTCTACATTACAATAAACATCACCCTAACTGGCAACATCAAATCTGCGCGCTCTAACTGCAACGCGTTAGCCTATCTTTCTCATGTTTGCAGTTCGGCTAGAGAATACTATTGCACTGCAGCAGACTCCTAGAGAGCTAGCATCTCTACCAGGCAGGGACATATGTTTGTGGAATGATATCGTTATCAGCGATTTTGAATTGGCGGCATTGCGGGCTGCATTGCACGGCAGCCTTGGTTGGATTTCCCAGTTTTTGGTTCACTTTCCCACCCAACTCAGAATGCAGCCAATTGAGTTCTAGTGTGCGGCACTCTTTCTTCGAAGTGGGTAGGCAGAAAAAGACACGAAGAAAGATTCATTCCACGGACATATGTCCCTGCCTGGTATCTGCTAAAACCCATACTCTCTGCTGCACCGGAGATAAATATTGATGAAGAGCCGCCAGTTGTCTGACAGAAGAAAGAGTGTTGTCTATGGGCGAGTCTGATTTTATACGCTTCTATTGTCATATCGTTTCAAGGCGCCAAAATAGCGTTTGAATAATGAATTATTGTTTGAGGCGTACAAAGGAGGTATGAAGAGGGGTTTGAGTCAATATGATGAAACCCCTCCATAGTAAATCGACCCCGCTGAATCCAAATCCGGGATCAGATTTGAACTTTGATTTTTGAACTTTTCCCTTTAAATTCGAGATTTTTCCATTTTTTAAAGGGAAAAGTTCAAAAATCAAAGTTCAAATCTGATCCCGGATTTGGATTCAGCGGGGTCGATTTACTATGGAGGGGTTTCATCATATTGACTCAAACCGCCCTTCATACCTCCTTTGTACGCCTCAAACAATAATTCAATATTCAAACGCTATTTTGGCGCCTTGTAACGATATGACAATAGAAGCGTATAAAATCAGACTCGCCCATAGCACGCCGCAGTTAGAGCACAGATTTGAGTTCATTTTGGCGGTAACAACACAATTAGCCATAAGGTCAATTTATTAACCAATAAAAAACGATTACAATATAAAAATTTTTTATTGCAATAAAATATATTATATATATATATACAAACACGAAGGGATGAGTAGTTAAACCGAGATTGTACCGTTTTTTCTCTTGACGCTAGTTACCGTTTTTTTCTCTTGACGCTACTTCTAGTGACGCGCCACAGCTTCGCTGTGGCGCGTCACTAGTACCCCTTAATTAAAGCGCTGTTTCTGTGGACTGTACGGAACGGCTGGATCTCGCGATCTAACTAATCTATTCTAATTCTGAAAAACCTATAAAAAGTACCTACCGTTTTTTCTCTTGAGTAAACCCCGGGGCGTATATTTTTCAACCCCCCCTCTAGGAGGGGCTTACTTCAGGAGGGGGGCTTATATTGTTCAACCCCTCGCCGGCCCCGCCGGCGAGGAAAATTTTTTGAGATTTTTGTCAAAATCGTCAAAAATTTTCGAATTTTTTAGCAAAATGTCCAAAAAACCATAGGGGGGGACCCTATTGATTTTTTCGACAAATTTTTCAGAAAGTGATTTTTCAAAACCATAGGGTCCCCCCTATGGTTTTTTGGGCAAATAATTTTTTAAAGAAAATTTTTTCTCAAAAAACCATAGGGGGGACCCTATGGTTTTGAAGAATCATTTTCTAAAAAATTTGTGAAAAAAATCAATAGGGTCCCCCCTATGGTTTTGAAAAATCACTTTCGGAAAATTCATCAAACAAAAGAATTTGTACAAACACATTTCCTTTGTTGATATTTTATTCAACGAATGTATTTAAACAGATAATATATGTAAAAAAGAGCATTTTAATGTAAAAAACCTTACTTTGGGGGGGGCGTATATTAGAGGGGGGGGGCTTATATTTTTCAACCCCCCCTCTAGGGGGGGCTTACTTCAGGAGGGGGCTTACTTCAGGAGGGGGGTTTACTCAAGAGAAAAAACGGTATGTGGTCAAACTGGCCTCGTTTCTGTACTTCCAGATTTACATATTGCTTTTGCTGGCCGCCTCGTGGTGCATAATTTGTACAACATATTTCCCGGATGGATGCAGCATCGCTCTTGGGTCATCCTTCGTCGTCACTGCCAACTGGTCGTTGGGAATTCCCGTTGATCGCTTGATTCCCTAAAAGTGAATCAATAATTTTGTTGGAAACTTTGCTCCTTTTAAAAGAGTTCCGAATCAAATTTGTTACCTTTGCTGGACACTCCCTAAACCAATGGTCACCTGGAGTCCCACAAAAGTTGCATGTGTACGTCGGCGGTGGTACCTAAGCATTTGATAGAAAAATTTATAAGCTTCTAAAAACCTACCTTGCTCTGGATTTTATTCAAGACCTGATTTTTCTCATGAGAACGCTTCTTGGTTGCAGGCTGAGTTGGAGGCGGCGAATTCTCTTGACTTTCTTTTGCCGCTCCTTTTGTCACAACTTTCTCAATGATGATATCTCTAAAAAGTATAAAATTTTTGGTGTATTTTTTACCTTTCGGCTTTAAATAGATATGGCAATATAGATAAATGGCTTGATACGACAAGATCTGATAAATGCGAGACGCTAACACCGTTGCTTCCAAACCGAAACATTACGGATCATTTTCTGTTTGCGTTTCATAAGTTGCTTCAGAAGGTTTTGCCGACGTCACAAAATTACGCCAGGATTCATTCACTACGATGGTTTGGGTCGACGTTTCCATAGTTGGCGGCGTTTCCTTTTGCTTTTCATTCACGGTCTGAGTAATCCGTTTCTTAAGCTTCTTATTCTCAGTTTGCAAAGCCGCATTTTCGGATTGAAGGGTTTCCACTCCGACTTTGAGCGTGTTCATCACCTGAATATGGAGATATTATAAAATGCGGCTTATAACAAAAATTGCCTTGTCTTTAACAAAGCTTTTCCTTAGAATACTATAAGAATTTTTGAGTCCTTATGGTAATTTGATGTCTATAAAATGGATACTATTCGTTTTTCGGAGGAAAGAAATATCACAGGTAATTTTAAATCAACATATTGAGTAAAAAAGTTCGTCGTAAAGAAATTCCCTCATAAAGAACGACAATGGAGATATGATGAGCGGTCTTTTCCAAAAACTCCAACACGTTTGTGTTTTTCTAACGAATGAGGTCACTATTTATATTGAGAATAACGTTTAAATCTAAAGAGTCTAAATCCCTAAAAATGAGGATATTTGCTGGTCAATTTTATATTATGGTCCAAAAGTAGACATTTTTGTGAGAAAAATTAGATTCCGATTCAGCGAATTGGATTGCCTCTAAATCCCCCTATATTAAGGGGCCTAATGTCCCCATATCCAAAAAGTATTTGACTTTATGGGCGAGTGATAGCTGAAAATGACCGCCATAAAATTCTAAGAAATATGGCCCGATCCCTCCCCGGATCTAACGTAGGCTAAGAAAGTTACAGGTGCGCGAAGTTCGGGATTTGACCAAAATCCAGGATTTAAAAAGGCAACTTGTTTAGCCTACGTCAGATTTGGCTGATTTTGGTATCAATCGACAGCTAAGCTCAAGGGAAGACGATTGACACCAAAATCAGCCATAAAGTCAGACTTGAATCAAGAGTTATCGACTCTCGAAGTTGCCTGAGGGCAGAAATGGCAACTTTTTATGCTGTCGTTAGATTTGACTGATTTTGGTACCGATCGACAGCTAAGCTCAAGGGAAGGCGATTTGTACCAATTTCACTAAAAATGAACCTCTACTCCACCATTTTCTAGGCGCCCCGCACCGAACTAGGTGCGAAGCACCTAGTTTACGTTGTTCAGCGACAATTATCGATGTATTTTTAATATCGATTTTTTCATGTTTGATCAAAAATATATCAAGATGGATCGAAAAATAGTTTATAATGTAGAGTGCTTAAAAATTCCAGAAAATGTATTTTTTAAGTATTCAGCCAAGTGCGTATAGTATACCGTATTTCCTCTAACATAAACCCACCTTATAATTGAACAACCTACAGAAAGAGAAATAGTGTGTAAAAATGAGAGAGATCCTATACTCTGGAGTGGTATTGAAATAATATAACCCCGGGGTTATATTAAAGGAAATACGGTAGTCCCAACTAGTTTACTAAAAAATATTTGAACAGCAAATAAAAATGACCTCCATAACCTCTCGATTCTTCTCCAGCAAATCCATGTTCTTTTGTCTCGCCTGTGACAACTGCACACTCAATGCATTTATTCGCGCCTCGTACTCTCCAATCTGCCCTGAGGTAAGATTTATCTGGTTGACCTGCGCATGCGGTTCGTAGACGGATGAGTAGACGGAAGGGTTCGTAGACGGAATTTGGCTTCCAGCAGAATAAAATCCTTTCGAGAAATTGCCTGACATTTCGGTTTTGAGTGAAAAGGTGTAATAGAAAAGCAAAAGATTCGGCTTCAGCGCTAAATTTTTGATGTGAATTTAATGTGAAATAAATCGCCTAAAGGGAAATTTAAACGCCAATGAATGAGCTATCTCGAATTGTGTGCCAGTCAAATGTTTTGGCTCTTGTTCGCAAAAGGGAATAGAGCTTTTTAATAGTAACGGCACCGTAAGTTATAAAATATGGTTCCAATGTTCTAGAACATTGCCAAACCTTAGATATTGCTCTAGAATATTCCATGTCCTTCCAGGGCCCTGCGGTCATATAGGTAAATCCGGTAATTACCTGGGGGTCAGCTTTTGGAGGGGAGAAAAAAATCAAAAGGGGGGACCAAAGGAAAATTAATTGGTGGCAATTTTTGGCAAACAAGCTTAATATTTCAAAAAATTTTCGCCTGCGGCGCTATTTTCTTCTTAACTTTTTTAGTTATAATTTATTTCAATGATAAATTTTAGTCAATTTTTAAGAGAAAAGCCAATTCTTTCAAAAATTTTTGCCTGCGGCGCTTTTTTTCTCGCGAATTTTTCTGTATAATTTAGTGGCATTATAATTTCGGCAGCAAATTTTAAAAATTTGAAAAAAATGCACCCCTAAGAATGCGCTTGAAAAAAAGTACCAGGGGTTCAAAAATTCTCACCGCAGGGCACTGTGTCCTTCTAAGGCATTCCAGAAAACCGTATTTATTATCTGGCCCAGAATGTGGTTAGTTTTTGACATGCGCTCAAAAATCAATTTTTTGGATACAAATGTGATGGGTCACTTATACAAAAGCTGTAGGTAACAAGATTTACTGCCATTTAAAAATTTTCACCCTATGTATTCAAAATGTAGCTATTTTGCAAATGTTACAAAAATGTGCAAAAATTGAGAAAGAATATATTATACCGAAGAACAGAACAGTTTAACAGTCGTTTTCTTCCCATAAAATCTGTTTTCGATGCCTAAATTTATCTTTTCTCTTAAAGAGTATCGTGACATATTCTTAAAGGTAAACATCTGATCAAGATTTAGTAAATTTCGAAACCTTGCGGAGACGAACATTGTACAAAAATATTAAAACGGAAGCCCTGAACATTGAAAAGTTATGGGCATTTATGATGTTTGATTCCTTAATTATAAATAGGTATGCATTTTCAATTTTCCGGGAAAGATACTTTAGAAAATCCATACCAAAACTAAAGTTTTTGCAGGCGGAAAAAAATATCCGATGCGAAATGTCAATGGAGAATCAAAATGATGCTTTGCTGTTATGTGAAAGCTGTCCAAAACGGCCGTACGCTGTATAAAAAAGTGTGAATCATTAGAAGAAAGGGCCAGAACATTCTAGCAGTGTTCTCCTGCATAGCAATTTCGATGAACATGAACCGTAATAAATGCTAGTGAGCAAAATAAGTGGAGAAAAGTAAAATTTTGCACCAAAAAAATATCCGAAAGACTCAATATCAAATTTATACTAAATTTGGATGGGGAGTTTTTTGCTTAGCAGATGCGAAATCTAATAATAATACTTATTATTAGACTAATAAATAATAATACTTTACCATTATACCATAATAATATTACCATATAATCCCTATATAATAAGCGGCAACTGCGTTTCCGTCTGTCTGTGCGGGCTCAAATGTTCGGCACCTTTCCGTGGTTAGACCGGGGCGAGTGATAGCTCATTTGAAAGCCCTGAGGCTGTAGGTCCCGACAAAATTGTCAGAACCAATATTTGAATATTTGAATTCGCGCCAAACCCGAAAAACGTGTTTTTAAGGGTTTTGAGCGGCGTAGCCGCTGTGGCGCTTCCTAGTAATAATATTACTACTAGAGAGCGGACGAAATCGAAATTCGATCGAAATTTTCCGAAATTCGATCGAAATCGAAATTCGAATTTCGAAAATTGATAATTGGCCAATACCGAAATGGATCGAAATTCGAAATTCGATTTCGTTTTTCAAATCGATCGAATTTCGAAATTCGATCCCAAATTTGATCGAAATTCGATTCAAAATTTTAGGTAATTTTCGACAAATATTCAAATTTTTCACTGTCTATTTTTTGCAGACAGCCCGATTTTTGTAAGATTTTTCGCCTGCGGCGCTCTTTTTCTTCCATTTTTCATTATAAATCGCCATTTTTCTAAAATTTCGGCCTGCGGCGCTTTCATGGCTATTTACCGTATTCCCTGTAATTGCATCCTCCCCTAATTATTACCCCCTGGAGATCGAACGATGGAAACCACCGTTATTTCTTTTCTCGTTTTTATTATTTATAGTCCTTCTAAGGCGCACTGTGTCTGTGAACAACGACAGAATCTCCCACTTTTTGGGGTCCCGGGTCCCAAACTCGCGCCCCCCCAAAAAAAACCATGATTTTAGGGGGGGTTGTCAATGTCAGAATTGGGGTGGTCCCTCCACGAAAATTGAGAAAACGCCATTTTTAAGTTTTTAGGGGTTTTTACAAGGAAACCGCACCGTATGCGGCGTGTGATAGCGCAAACGACAGCTCTCGATGTGCCAAGCAAAATGAGCTATTACTCGCCCGTAACCTATCCCGAAATTTTTGAGTTTTTCAGGATCGGAAAATCCTGGATTTCGGCCAAAATCGAGATTTTGGCGTGGTCCGCGGCGGAGGCCGCGGGTGCGTCCTATGGAATTTCAGTACTATTTTTTTTAGATAAATGTATATTATTGCTATGTTTTTTTGCCAAATTATGCTTAAAAGTTGCAGAATATTGCAAAAAAATAGCAAAATATTAGGAAGTTTTGCTTTTTAGTTTTAACTTCAACTAAAGGTAAAACTTTCGTGAAAATTCCTTTACAAAATTTTAATGTAAAGGTTAATTTTAGGGATTTAAATCTGATATTATTATTCAAAATTTTACAAAATTTTGGCAAATTTAAGCAAAATATTTAAAAATCTCCTGAAAATTGCCAAAAATCAAATAAAAATCAAATTTAGTTTTGAAAAATAGTGTTTAATTAAAGTTTAAAATTTTTAGAACTTTTTAGAATTCCGTTTTTGTATTTTTTACTAGATTTTTATTTTCCAAAAATTGCCTACATTTTGCCAAAAAGTTGAATTTTTGGCATTTTTATATCATTTTCAAATTTATATTGAAATTTATTTATTATAAAGTAGAATTATTTATCCTGCATTTTCAAGATTTTTTGAGAAAAATATTAGTCAGAGCAATAAATGCACTTAAAATTTTAGAGATTCATTCAGAAAATGGAAAGCTTTCATAAAAATCTCACAAAAATTCGTAAAAGATTGAAAATAAATTAGAAAAATTCAGATCTTGCCCAAATAATTTCGGCCGCCAATTCAAAATGGTTTAAATTTTGAAAATTATTTGAGAATCTTTGCCAAAAATTCCGAAAAAGTTTGTGAAGTTGACGATAAATTTTTGAATTATTTAACCCCATTACATTGAAAATTTGTAGTTTTTCATACAAAATTCTCAAAATTTTAATTGAAATATTATTACACTAGCTTGGGAGGAGCCGCTACGCGTCTCTCCCAAGTACCTCCCGGGGGTACCCTTACCTCAAAAATAATATTTTTCTGGATTCAGCACCTCTGAAAAGCCTGGGTACAAAAAATCCCGATGTCAAAAATGATTTTACCCGCGCGGAATCGAACCTGTACCGGCTGGTGCCTAACCACTTAGCACTGAGCCAAATAAAGGGGGGGGACAAAACCTCACAGACGGCCATGTTACGGAGAAGGGGGGATTGAAATATTGCTCCATCGATTATATTCACTTACGTCCATTAAGACGGTCCTGTCTGGTTAAGTTCTCTACTAAGGACGAGGTATGTGGAATTTAATCATGTAACCTGCAAAAATCTCTATAACGGGGTAATCTGAAAATTTTTGTGGAGTTAAAGATATGGATAGTATTTCCTGTTTTAAATAACCATAGAACGCTTGCAGAATTTCCGAAAATTCTCGTCCTAGTCAAACGTAAAACATTCAAAACTTTCGATGAAAACTGACCGGAAACATCAAACATGTTTGTGAAGTTGACGATAAATTTTTGAATTATTTAACCCCATTACATTGAAAATTAGTAGTTTTTCATACAAAATTCTCAAAATTTTCATTGAAATATTATTACACTAGCTTGGGAGGAGCCGCTACGCGTCTCTCCCAAGCTAGGAAGCGGTTAGCGTGCGCTTCACGCACCGCCATCAGCGGTCAGAGTGTTGTTCGGGAGTATATGTTCTATGTTCCCTCACATTCCAAGGGGAGGGTCGGGCGCTCCGCGCCCGACCACAGGACTCCAGTGTATATCAGTATGCCCTCGGCAACAAAAAGATAAGATAACAGATAAAAATGCCTTCCGACAAAGGGGGCAAAACCTCACAGACAGAAATAGTTTTTGTCTAAAAATTTTTGTCTAAATTTGTCTACATTTTGGTCTAAGTTTTGTTCAAATCCGACCTCAGATTCGAATTCCCCGACTCCGAAAACCCCCGGGTGCCAAAAATTAGCATCACAAACAGCAAAATACCGTGAGGAAAATAATTTTGAAAAATTTCGTACCCCGGGGGGTAACGGGTGATGCATAAAAATCGAGACTGCATTTGACTAGGTATTTTTGGGCAATTTTGTTAACACTACTTAGTGAGTAATAGCTCATTTTAAAGCTGGAGTAAAATGCTATAAAACCCACCTGTTATTGACTTTCGATGACACCATTTCTCCGGATTTGGTCAATCCTCCTTTTGGTACCCTCCGCCAGGCGCTGTACAAGGTGTGTCTACAGAAATCGTTAAATTTTTTTGTTAACATGCTTTCTGCCTTGCAAAATTTTATACGCAAGTGAATCTAGACAAAATTCTGAACACTATAGCGAAAACCCGACATTATTTAGCCAGCTTTTAGGGATTTTAGAGCCGATTTTGTAAAATCAGATTTTGAAAAATGTCGATTTTGGAGAAAATCGGTATTCTTGGGCTGACATTTGACTGCAGATAACTCCAAAATCCACAAAACCCGGCTAAATAATGTCTGGTTTTCGATACAATGTTCAGAATTTTGTCTAGTTTCATCTGCGTATAAGATTATGCAAGAAAAAAATCATTTTTTTTGAAAATTATGACAATTACTGCAGACACACCTGGTCAAAAATTTTTGATCCCGACCAAAACATTAAACACCAAATTTTTCACATTCCAGAGCAGTACCGGACAAATTCTCATGTTAGGATCCTGGCTAAGGATCTCTACTGTATTGCTGTTTTTATAGCTCCACCGGAGCTATAATTTTGGCGGAGTTCGTATTATGTCACTTCCCGGTACAAAATTTTCGGAATAGAATTTGTACAGACGAGAACGGAGGGTGTCTTCATTCGATGCCATTTTAGAAAATTATTGACAAAGCGCAGGAATGTTTGTTATATAACGTTAGAAGGTAGAAAGAAAGCCCTACAAAATAGCTTTTCATGTTTGGTACAGAACGCCAATTTTTGAACATTTAACAGCGCGCGAATGCAGTCTCGATTTTTATGCATCACCCGTTACCCTTACCTCAAAAATAATATTTTTTTCTGGATTCAGCACCTCTGAAAAGCCTGGGTACAAAAAATCCCGATGTCAAAAATGATTTTACCCGCGCGGAATCGAACCTGTACCGGCTGGTGCCTAACCACTTAGCACTGAGCCAAATAAAGGGGGGGGGGACAAAACCTCACAGACGGCCATGTTACGGAGAAGGGGGGATTGAAATATTATTACCCCCTGTAATTATTACCCCTAACCCCTGCAGCAAGCATTTTGAACAACATTCAACCTTCGATATAAGTAAGCTCGGATCCTGAGCTCAGGATGCGACTTAAGTCAGAGTGCCACATAACTCAGGTATTCAATTCACAAATTATAATGAATAAAAACACAAATTTGGGCCCAAAAATGGCTCAAATTTGACCAAAAAATCTGCAATTATTTTTTCCGTATCGCATCAAGAATTTTAATTTTTGGTCTAAAATTTTGGCCAAAATTTCGAGAAAATTGGTCAATATTTTGTGAAATTTTGGCCAAAATTTGCATTTTTCACCATTTCACCAATTGCAGATTTGTGATTAGTGCATCGAAGTTAGCACAAAACGCTTAGACGTCGAAAATATTTACGACTTAAAAATGGCCGAATCCGAGACCGAGTTTTATAAGAGAAAAAACATAGAAACAGCAAAAAAGCGCCGCAGGTGAATATTTTGGAAAAACAGAAACGTTCAATAGAAAATGGAAGGAAAAATAGCGCGCAGGCAAAAATTTTTATAAAAACTGAATTGTTTGCCAAAAACTTACATTGAAAATTTTTAATATTTCAAAATTTTTTGCCGCCGAATGCATTCTTAGGGGTGCTTGTTAAGTTTTGGTCGGTCCGGTTTGTTCCGCCGGACCGGCCACCCCCCGGTCCGGTTGTCGTGCTTGCAAAAACACACAAAATGGACAAAACCCGAAAAAGTGAACAGAAACATGTAAAATTGAACAACAACATGTAAAAATGATTACAAACACGAGAAAATGGCCACAAATTAAAACAAATGACAAAAAAATTGGTAAAATTTGAAAAAAAAATGGAAAAAAGTGATAATCTGGGAAAAATTTCGATTTCGATCGAATTTCGATAAAAATTTCGTCGAATTTCGAAAAAACGAAATCGAATTTCGATTTCGAAAATGAAAATTTCCGCTCTCTAATTACTACTATAATAATATTACCATAATAATACTTTACCGGATCGGAATCTGTCGTCAAATTCTGAGAAAACATTTCAGTAATTAGTTTAAAATTTTACAATTTTACTGAACATTCCGCACTGTTTTTTACATCCGCACCTCAATTTTACAACACAGCCGCCAAGAAAGTAGAATAACACTTGCATTGAAATTTGCGACACTACATAGTCATTCAAACAAAATTTGTCCCACAACGAAATCTCTGTAAGTCCTATTTCATATTTGAGATAGAATCGAATCAGAGCTGGAATTATCAGAACTTTGCCCAAACGTATCATGATGATTTCACGCTAACGTTTACGACTAGACATGCTATATTTTTGTTGAACTACATGGGTACTGTAGAACGAGATATAATTAAATTGTAAGTACATTATTTACATTGATTCGAAAATTGATGATGATACCATCATCAGCATCTAACAAGGAACACTCACCTGGTGTTGCGCGAGTTTCAAAAAACCAGCTGGATAGGATTGTAGATCTCGGTGAGGGGAGTCCAACGGTACCAGACTTTTCCCCATGCACCTTGAAAAAAAAGTTCACAAATACCTGAAAGTCAATAATGGCATTTTTGGCTAAAAATGGCTGTTTTTGGCCGAAAAATGGCATTTTTGTGGCGATATAAAAAAACTAATTGCAGATTCGTGATCAGCGCATCGAATTACCCCTAAAAACACATTTCCCGGAAAAATTCTGCAAACCTTGAAAAATCTCGATTTTTGGAGCAAAGGGGGGACCACATGGTGCTCGAAAAAACCGATTTTTTGAAAATGTGAAAAATTTTTTCGCATTGAGCGTTTTTAGGGGTAATTCGATGCGCTGATCACGAATCTGCAATTAGTTTTTTCCGATTGCCTCAAAAAACGCCATTTTTCGGCCAAAAACGGCCACTTTTAGCCAAAAATGGC
Source organism: Ditylenchus destructor (assembly GCA_022814885.1). Lineage (NCBI taxonomy): Eukaryota > Metazoa > Nematoda > Chromadorea > Rhabditida > Anguinidae > Ditylenchus > Ditylenchus destructor. The sequence goes on from JAKKPZ010000323.1 coordinate 46,506, forward strand.
CATTTTCAGGTATTTGTGTACTTTTTTTTCAAGGTGCATGGGGAAAAAAGTCTGGTACCGTTGGACTCCCCTCACCGAGATCTACAATCCTATCCAGATGGTTTTCTGAAACTCGCGCAACACCAGATGAGTGTTCCTTGTAAGATAGAACTGACCTAATTGTTCTTAAATGTCACTTAAAATATTTTTACAATGTTCGAAAAATTTTGACATGAAAATATGTTTACTACTAAAATATTGTTTATTGTTGAAATATATTTTGAATAGAATATTTCATTAAAGCAATAGTTTCCCTTCTCATTTCCATTCAAAACCGGAATAAAATTTGTTCTTCTTCGGGAAATTACTGAATTTTCATAGCAAAAAATTCCCCAAAGTTCACATTTGCTAATCCAAATATATATTACAGCCTTCACTCGAATTGCTCAATCTTTACCGCTGTATGCCGACAATGGCGAGAAGTGACCACACAGCACGCTTGCTGCAAAGCTTGGGTTATTTGACGATATCACGTCGGAATCTTCACAAACTGATTGTTAGCGGATTGCCAGAGGAGACAACTTACCCCTACTTATCCCTGCTTGAGTATTATACCCGCTTTGGAGAAGTACGAGGTTATCGGGTATTGGATGATTCATCGTCTCGTGTAGCTTTTATCTACTACGACAAAATTCAAGCGGTAAGGTCTTTCCTAGAATGAGCATTTTCTTTGGAAAAGAGGCTAAAATTGCATTTTATGTACCAATGGAATGTAAATTGAGTCGTTTGTAAAACATTAATATGGCTAAAGAAATTACCCAAAAATGCTGTATCATTTATATTTTTTTACATTACTTTTAAATTTACTCTTAAAATGCCGCAGTAATAATCAAAGCTTTAATACTTATCAAAATTCGACTAGTTATTTATTTTTCAAGTTATTGTTACAAATTCCGCGTTTTAGATTAACAGATCATTAAACAGTGGTAAGCACGTCGTTGATGGAAAAACATTGTACATTCATGACAAGATGGAATGTCAAGACGATGAACTTGACGAAGCTGATTATCGCTTGGCAACAATTGATCCGTCAAAAATCGTAAGTGTTTTAACTTTCTACATTGAATGTAAAATTAGAATATTTTTTAGGTCCTCAAGGCTCAAATCGTTCAACAAAATGGTCTCCCAACAAGGAAGAACGAACGATGTACGAAGAACAAGGTACGAAAATGTTTTGATGTATGTGGGGCTAGGTTTTTGAGATCAAATTTCGTTTTGTGTATGGTTTGTTGGAAAGTTACGTGACCCCCGCCTTATCTAACCCAAGTCTTAACATCGGCGGAAATTTGAACGACATTTCAAATGTCATCATTTTCTGTAATGCATGATTTCAAAATTTTCAGTGCTAGACACAAAATTTTCAAACTGAGGGGAAGATTGCTTAGAAGAAATGCCCATCAAATTGGCGCTACGTGCCAAAGCAATATCTTTTCGTAAACATCGCTCTCCCTTTACATTTCCGAGAGTCACATAACTTTCCAACAAACCATATCTGCGAGTTAAGTATGTGGAAATTTCAGACTGTAACACTTCCAAGAATTCTTGTTAGTATAGAGTTTCACAATTTGTAAATTTATTATGAGTAAATTTTGAATTATTGATTTTTTATTATAGGTATCTTTGGGTTTTTAATATTCAAAGTTTTAGACTTTGTCCCGGATCTTTAGCCATAGTTTATGCACACTTTTAGGAATTTCTCTTACAATATTATGCACTAACAGACTTTGTAGTTTTATACAATGTAAAAAAATTTTAGTATCCTTCTCGTATATGAACCCTCGCTATGAATAATTCGCCTTTGCCTATGTATCAAATAAATTGCTTAGCAAAGCAAAAATGAATGAATGAAATGTGGGAGCAATTAAATTAATGGTCTGTATTTGTAAAACGCAAAGGTTACACAAAAGGCATTTGGCAAAATGTTTTATAAGAATGAATTTATGTTTGTCACACAAATATCTCAATATTTTAGACAGTGGCAAAAGCCAAAAGAAAAAGGGAACAACCGAAGTCGAGCAAGAAGGTATGTTTGCTACGTTTGTCATTAAGATCATGAAAACAAAAGCTAATGTGTAAAAATTATGAACCCCTACAAATAAAAATGCTCATTTATCATAATGATTATGATGACGCGTTACAATCTGAATATATAAAATGTAAATTTGCGATGACATTTTAATTTAAAAACTGTAAGTGTCTTTTAAGCTATGACATATATACCGTATTATAAACCGCTTATAAATCAATGTCCCTGTAGAGGAGACCTTATTGGAGGAAATACGATAGACCGTTAACTTAATGGTTTAATGGTCTGTATTTGTAAAAAGCAAAGGTTACACAAAAGGCATTTGGCAAAATGTTTTATAAGAATGAATTTATGTTTGTCACACAAATATCTCAATATTTTAGACAGTGGCAAAAGCCAAAAGAAAAAGGGAACAACCGAAGTCGAGCAAGAAGGTATGTTACGAAATCTATATAAATGGATATAAACATACCTTTAGATATGCGTGCATCCAACGGAAATGAGGCATGATAAATTGATAAATCGGTCAATGGAATCCACGCTTATCATACATCGTAACTATTTATTTTTTCACCTTGTATTAACACTTGACATTAAGATCCGAAGCCGGAAGTGAGCACTGATCAAATACAAAAGTTCTATCAACAATTTGGTCACGTCCTTTCCTGCTCCATCGATTATATTCACTTACGTCCATTAAGACGGTCCTGTCTGGTTAAGTTCTCTACTAAGGACGAGGTATGTGGAATTTAATCATGTAACCTGCAAAAATCTCTATAACGGGGTAATCTGAAAATTTTTGTGGAGTTAAAGATATGGATAGTATTTCCTGTTTTAAATAACCATAGAACGCTTGCAGAATTTCCGAAAATTCTCGTCCTAGTCAAACGTAAAACATTCAAAACTTTCGATGAAAACTGACCGGAAACATCAAACGTGTGTTTAATAGTTCTAAAACACAATTGCAAAGAAAGCATTTTATTTGGTATAATTTCCATAAATTCCAGCAGATTGTGTGGACTTTTGAGCTGGAGCAAAAATTATTGAAAGTCGGAGACTGAGTCGAAAATTTCATATTATGCTGTTTACTATTGCTTAGTTTGTTGAAAATAATTGGATTAGGTTAAAAGATTTGTGATCCTTAATGTTAGATCTTTGTATCAATAACATTTTCAGATGGAGCACGCTCTAGATAATCGTCCAAATACAATAGACAATGTTAAGCTAAACGATCATCATGTTCGCTGCCCCGCACGATCTTATGTGGTTGAGAATCTATCGTCTCAAACGACTGATGAATCGCTTTATAAACTGCTTAGGCCAGAAGGACCGCTGTTTGAGTGTACTGTGGTTCGTGACTCGACTACTGGAGAGTCCCTTTGTCATGCCTATGTCACGTTTGTAAATAGAGAACATGTAAGCTGTTACTTTGGCAACGAATATGGCAACATTGTTTAAATTGGCGGCATGTATGGCTCTTTAAATTCAAGAGCTCATTCAAATTTAATAAATCAGCACAGCGCCAAGCGTATGAATTTAAACAGCCGTGCTATTTTTATGCCCAAAATTGTTTATTTAATAAAATTATACTAGCTTTATTATTCTAAGGAATAACGTGGAAATCTTTCCAAATATCAGTCTACCTCTTTATTCATTCTTCAACTGTATTCATTGTTAATGCAGGACAGAAACTGTATCATTGAACATTCAAACTTTTTTACGTAGATGTTCCAAGAATTTTATATTAACCCTAAAATGTCTAAAAATCTCTTCGATGACTAAAGCAAATTAAAAAACAAAAAACCCGAATTTCCCGAATTTTTTCGCGTTTTTGATGTAACCGTTTTAATGTATCTTGTGGTAAAAAACAAATGAGAGTAAAATCCATACAAAGGTACCACGCAAAAGAATTGTCGATCAAGTCAGACTTTGTTACCATATACAATTTCAGCGTAACAGTTCAATAAAGCGACTGGCCATTGTGGATGGTGTCATTCCGACAATTAAGACGTATCGCTTTCCCAAACGTATCAGATCGTCATTAGCCAAGCTCAATAATGGTTCCAAGGTAGATTAAATTTACTTTATTATATTGAATTTATCTCCAGGAATAAAATCTTATTTGTAAATTTGGTTTCGTTTGTGGTTTGGCATTTAATTTCGATAGAACTGCTTTCTCGCATTGTACACGCGTTTGATTTTATGCCATAGATGTAATCATAAAACGAAAAATAAATAATGATGATGAATATCTTTTTCAGATCTCAAGCACACCACAAGAGCCGGACGACTTTAAACCCATAGTATGTACTTTACCAATTTCATTTAGGACCATAACTGGATTCTGTAGGGTAGCTCTCCATGAAAATGCGGGAGATTGGTTTATAGTCTGTAAAGTCGAAGGGGTGCTTTAGCATATTGTCAGTAGGTTTTGGTTTATCAAAAATTGAAGATCATTGTGGATTATAACTTCAATCAACAACAAATTTTAGTCTAAACAATTCTCGCAGGAATAGTTTCTTATCAAAGAAACGATAGCTTTCTGTCCAGATATTGTTCTTATATTAAAGAGCATTTGTACTAATATAACAAATTTATTCTAATAACTATTCTTACGCAGCCACCAAATTTAGATTGGAAGATTTTGGTCTTGGATAAAGTGGATGATCGATGGGCGCGAGGTATGCACTGAATCTTTCAAATATGAATCTTCGATTCACGATAATGTGACCAGCGTGATTAATTATTTTTCGTTATTATAACAACCCAATCGATAATTATAATACAATTTCAGAAAAAGAACGGATACTAGCCAACCCATTCAGGATAATGATGGACATATTAAGAAGCTCTTAGCAATGACTAGGATTGTATTTTATTTGTTTCGAATTTGTTATAAATTTTTGTAAAAGTGTAATGTTGGTTGTTGATTTCTTGCTAATAAATTTACAAGAGGTGAGCTTGATGCCTTATTTGTAAAAGCAGAGTTTTCTTATAAAAATAGCTTATATGCGTATTTTTTGTCCCGTTTAAGCCCAAAAAATTCGGCAGGCAAATACTTTTACCTGGACTCCATTTTGAACTACTGCACAAATTGACAAAATTTTTCGGGCGCCTTATTGCAGCCAAGGTATACATTTTCAGGTTATTTTTTCAAATACAACTAAAATTTTAGCGCTGTTTTCATGCAATTAGAATTATCTCTCTCCATACTACCGGCTCCTTCGCTTAACCTTACGTCGTTTATAAACCAGTCAAAGCAAAGCAGACGGTTAGAAAATATGGAAAGAGTTATTCAATTGCATAAAAAAGCACTAACATTTTAAATCAAGAAAGCCCGGAGTAGTTTTTATTATTTTTTATAAGGCATAATAAAGCAACATCATAGCACTGTAACTTTCAAGGTGAAATGAAAGTGATAAACAGTCAAAACTGCTTTTACACGGAAGCATCGCTACTATATGAATTTTGCTACGCTGTGAAGTCTGTCTCGCCACTGACGAACAGTTCATTTTGCAGAATTTCAATGGATTACCGTATTACCTGTAATTAACGCCCCCCTCAAATTAACGGCCCCCAAACAGAATGCCAAACCTATTTCCGAGGTGCACCAACCAAAACTAATTGCATATTCGTGTAGATCTCGGCGAGATACGTCAGAATAACCCCAATGCCAAAACTTTGTCATTGAAAATGTCGGAGAAAATTGAGTTTGAAAAAAAATTTTCCGAAATTTTTCGGACATTGAAAAATTAACGCCCCGGCGTTAATTACAGGTAATACGGTAGTTGTTTTCCATCTTTCTATTACAGAAGAAAAGCGAGTATCTAGTCCTCGCCAAATGACATTATCTCGAAATTTTTGAATAACGAATTTTTAATTCGCACTAAAAACAATGAAAGTTTTGAGATGGAAAAATATGCAATTTTGTTCAAATTAGGTAAAAATTCACCTAATTTCGGTGAATGCGTGGAAGTGGAGCCACAGGGAACGGTAATCCCGGCGAGGAGGGATCAACCAAAGTGTCATATTTCGGCCAAAAAATGACATTTTTTCTCAAAAAATTGGCTTTTTTATGTTGTCGGGAAAACGTTCCGCAAAAATTTGGAGCCTTAGGCTGTTTACATGTGTCTTTGTTAGTGAGACTCGCGGCCTTCGAAGAGGGGATTTGTGGTGCCTAATCAACTGTGCATCAGAATCCGGGATTCTGAATCCAGACACCCAAAATCTGACTTCAGCATTAGATTCCCCGTAGTCGAAAACCTATAACAGCACCGAATCCCGGCGATTTGGTACCATTTTCACGCTAAGTCAACGGTGCATCAGAATCCGGGGTTCTGAATCCAGATACCCAATATCTGACTTCAGATTCTTAATCCCCGTATCTGGAAACCCCCTGGTACCAAAAATTTCGGTCGGAATCCCAGAAATAAATAAATAATAGGATAAGTACCAAAAATCCCAGTCGATTTCAGACGCACTAACTCGCATTTTCGCCAAAATACACAAAAATGGTCATTTTTGGGCAAAAAAATCTGAAAAAAAATTTTTGTGAAAAAATTTCAGGATGTGTTTGAAATTTTATGAAAAAGTAAAATTTGAGGTGTTGCTCGATCATACTGTACAAGTGAAATATTAATCCATGTGATTATTATTTATATTTTGGGCCTCAAAGTTGACTCATTTTACACTGAAAAACGCAAAGTGAACCAACTTTGAAGCCCAAAATCCTTATAGTAAGTTAGTGACGTGCGTGCGTCCGTTCCACGTTTTGATCTTTGATGCCTTAGCAATGTCAAGTATTTGTCCAAAATTTTTGACTACAAACTACAATTTTTGTGCAGGCGCGCGTGTGCAGGCGCGCGCGCGAGGCGTTTTTCCCAGCTTTCGCGCGCGGTACATGTTATATATGTAATTTTTCGCGCAAAGTCCGAATCTGTGGTCGGATTCGACGGCGCGCGCGTGCTGGCGCAGGCGCGAAACTCAAACTGAGTCTGAGTTTGCGAGCCACCGCAGGTGGCGAGCCAGTCCTGTGGTCGGGCGCGGAGCGCCCGACCTTCCCCCTTGGAATGTGAGTGAAGTTAGAACAGAAAAGGCGTACTGATATAGACTCCCCGCGCGCTAGTATAAATAATAATCACACGGATGAATATTTCACCCACCAGGTATGATAGAGCAACACTTCAAGTTGCTTCCTGGCCAAAAAAATCACTAATATCCTGAAATTTGATTTTTGCCTGTATTTCTGGTTTCACACTTTTTGTCGCCTCCTTCAGCCTGTGGCGCCGTCGTGCGCCATTCCAAGTTAAGATTTCGCCGACATAGTCGTAGTATTCTGCGCATCCCATATATAACTCTTCTTTATTCTCGCAGAAATTCTCATGAGGCTAAAAATTTATTGCATTTCTTTGTTAATTATCCGGCCTTAGAGTTTTTTTTTTATTTTTTACTATCACCGAATGTCAAAAGGATCCTCATAACCGAAATGGGAATGAAATATGGAATGGGTTGGAACACGAGAGTGCAAGGACATGCGTAACAGTTTTCACGGGAAGTAGACGTCTTATACCGGTATAGAAATTTTTTAAAGAAAAAATGCATTTTGGAACGATTTAGAAAGCTATTACATAAAATGTCAGATTTTTGAGATTCAAATATGTTGGTAACAAAAATACCTAAGAATAAAGATACCTTCGCCATACTTTTCTTAACTAAAAAGCTAACCATGTTGGTCGTCGTCGGCTTCATCCCAGAATATATGTCTTCACTAGAGCTATCGACATGCGACAATCTGATTGTGTTCGGTAATGCCTTATAGGGAATACGGATTGGAGATAGAGAGGTTAAGAAGACAGGTGCTGAGTCAACCACAGATTGATTAACGGTAGTCTGTGTGTCTATAAAAACGTTTGCGTTATCGTTTTCAATGTTTACGCCATTCTCACAGACTTTCCTAAACGAAGATATTTATTTATGAGAGAGACATTGATTATTTAACCGTTAGTTATTAATTTAATCAATAAAAGCTGTTTTTTTAATTTTATTTTAATAAATGAACCAGAACAATTTTGACAAATATTGCTTTTTCGCCCATAAAGTGGCAAAAAGGACAACAAATAGGAATATGATGATAGTTATGTGCCTCGATTAACTTTTTTTTAATTTCCTTAGAATACTATGATACTTATAACACGGCAATTCTTTTTGAGAATCTGCATAATTTGAGTCATTACTTACCAGTGTGGATTCTTCGGTCTCTGCCAACATTCAACGCGTTCTGTGTTGCTCTATAGTTCATTACGGCAGTCATGTCAATGATACAGTTATTGTCGTCGAGTTGATCAATCTTTTTTGTCTGTGAATGACCTATTTTTGTCTGTGAATGACCTATTTTTGTCTGTGAATGACCTATTTTTGTCTGTGAATGACCTATTTTTGTCTGTGAATGACCTATTTTTGTCTGTGAATGACCTATTTTTGTCTGTGAATGACCTATTTTTGTCTGTGAATGACCTATTTTTGTCTGTGAATGACCTATTTTTGTCTGTGAATGACCTATTTTTGTCTGTGAATGACCTATTTTTGTCTGTGAATGACCTATTTTTGTCTGTGAATGACCTATTT
>JAKKPZ010000324.1:0-54791 GCA_022814885.1 Ditylenchus destructor
TTTTATGACTACAAGAAACATTTTTGTTAAAAACAACTTATTTACTTTTTCAAATTTTTCTTCATAATTACGTTATATATTCAAGCTTACACTAAAGAATCGCTTTTGCGGACTTGCTACATTCGAATTCTTACTATAATTCATAGTTATAATTATAAATAATACATATTTATTAGAAATAAAATTCATATAGAGCTAAACGCTACTTACCCACATCCTTGTGAACGATATCCAAAACGGCTAGCGAATTTGGCGGCCGATCCACAGGAAAGCAGACGCAGCAAATATTTGTGAGAAACAAAAGCACCAACAGTATGTATAAAATTGTGGGACAGCGCGTTTTTGATTTTCTTCGCAGAGAAACTTTCCTAAAGTTAGCTCTCCAAAGTTAGTTCTCCAAATCTCAATAATGAATATCCTTAGCCAACAGAAACTTGTCAAGTTTTCTACTTAAAAATTTCACAAAATATTTGAACAAAATTATGTAATTTTCACCTCAGCTTGTTTGAGCGTGATCGCATTGTACGCCTGATTCTCCTATCAACAAGCTCACAGTGCATCGCATTTCCAGCAAAATCTATAGTGTTGATCTGGCGAACGGATTCAATGTCACCGGTGCACGAAGTTGAGTCCTTCCTATATACAGTAAAAACAAAAGTGCAGAAAATATTAGTTTGGCGGGAAGTTTTTAACGGTTTTAATCACAATTTTCGTGTACATAATGCAAGATCACTCATGAGTGTTGTATACCACTCATTTCTTTAGATTACTCATGAGTCCCGATAGCCCTTCCGGTATAGAACGAAACAGAAAAAATCTGTTAGTTTGGCGTGACTCACATAATCACAAATATTTAATCATTTTTGGAAGTAAAAAATAAAACCTAAAATAATTGTACACAGAAAAAACTTGGCTATAAAATGGTATATAACATTCATTTGCACTCTAGCACTACGTGAAAGAAAATTGAAATTGAAAACCCCAAAGTACTTTTCCCTTTACCTTTTAATACTATACTTACGAGTTACTCTCTTCGTGCTGATCCGAAAGGCTGACCTTGTGCACTTTGAACTTCTGTATGTGGCCCAGAGAAAGCTGATCCCGAATTTCCTCCAAAAACAATGTGTTAAGCTCCATCTAAATGTGACAAAGTACGGACAAACTTTTTCATACAACTCCATACTTAAGGATGATATGGCAAATGAAACTTCAATTAGCTATCTAGATTGAAGATATGGAATATTTTAAAATTATTGTTGGACTACAACTTCAAGCTACTACAACTTCAAGCTACTACAACTTCAAACTACTACATTTTAGACATTCGTTTGTCATTCTTCGAGAGTATGAGGAAAGAGGGGTGATTTAAGCAGAGGAGACCATATAGTTTTGGAGTTTTCACTCAATTTTACCAGAATTTGATTTATAGCTGACTAAAATTTAGAATATTTGTCGGACGGGAACAAAAGATGTCGATTAGACGGCCATTATTGTCTATTCTCAAAACCTTAAGCAAAGCAGCACAAAGCCAACTACCAGAACAGAGCAAAGTAATATATTTTTGTATTAATTTTATTTTGTGTTACTAGTGAATAAAAAACTATTTTGGGAGAGTACGAAAGAGTGATGTAAAAAGTTAATGATTATCTAACCGTTTCGACTCTAAACCTAGACGGTTAGAACTATCCTAATACTACGAAGGTCGAGTCTCATCAGTAGATGCCTACGTAGATTAACAAGTTTTATCACCCTTAAGGGGTATTTTGAGAACCTATCTGACACTATTTTACTCTTACTAGAGTGTCAGATCGAATGTTATAACTGTTTACCTGTCTTTTCTCGTCGCGCTTTTATCCATTTTCCACGATTGTTGAATTGGTAATCGGAGTCTGGTTTGCGCTCGGCTCGCCGGGACTCTTGTCATGGGTTGCAAAGATGCCGTCCATAATTCGCTCGACTTGCATTGAGGGTAGGATGTCGTGGAGAGTGAACCTGTAATCAAATAGATTTAAAATTAAGATAGTTATTTAATTTTATTAGTACAGACAGTAAATACAAGCAATTTGTTAAATAAATATAATTATTTCATCAATTCATTGATTCTGTTGATTAATGATGAGAATCAGTCAATTTTGTAAGAGAGATTGAAACAAGTAGAATTAGACTTTTGAGTGTAAATGCTTTTGAATATCCTTTCGGGACAATTCTTATTTGAAATATTAAGTCGTGGCAGGATATAGTCATATTGAAATGAGAGTAATTAATCGTTTTTGGAGTAAGACAGGATATTGATTATAGTTTGTTATTTTGTTGTTAAGGAGTTATGGAAAATTTTGCCCTGAAACTTTGGAGACATGATATACACTGCGTTAAGAAATGATAGAGGCACCCATAAAAATCGCGTAACTTTTCATTTTTTTTCATCGAAAATTTATAATTTCTTTTTTAAATCCTACCTGTGGATGCCACCAACGATATCAGAAAGAATCAGAACGGCATGCTAAGAATTTACGGGAAAAAATCCGTATTTTGTGAAAAATGACGATTTTCAACTGTTAAGAAATGATAGAGGCACCCGAAATTTCATAAAAATCGTGTAAAAATCTAAAAATTAACGTCATTTTCGTGATCAGCGCATCAAATTACCCTAGAAAACACTTTTTCGGCCAAAAAAAATCGACAAAAATTTTTTTCGATCCATAGGGGGGACCACATGGATTTTTTGACGATTTCGAGACATTTTCAAAAACACCGCCAAAATTGGCACTTTTTGGTGTTCTGTCAAAGTTTTGATGAATGGTCCAGAAATTAGAGACTTTTCCGCACCATATGCAAAAAACCGCACTGAAAATCGCAAATAAAACAAGATTAAATTTTTGGTAAAAGTTCAAGTTCACAAAAAAGCCTATTTTTTCGCCATTTTTCCATACAAACTCATGGAATCTTCAGTTTTCGGACTTCAATCGAGAATATCTCGCGATTTAAGCAATGAGAGAAGAAGCGGTTTTCTGTAAGTTGTGCAGAATTTTGTTGCGATTGCTGCCAGATAAATTGTGTTGTGGCATAATGCCAAAAAATGCCAATTTGGCGGGATTTTGAAATTAAGCCCAGTTTTTTCAGCAAATCAGGTTGTTTTAAAATCACCTAAAACTCAAGTTTTTGGGGTGATATCGTTTTTCTGAGAGCACATTTCTTACCCAACTCGACGGGAAATAGGGGTAGGAAAAGGTAGTTTTTGTCGAAGTCACATTTTCTGGCCCTTTTTGCGGGTCTTTTATCAAAAAATGACCATTTTTGGGTATGTTTTCATTGGCGCTAAAATTTCTTGACCTTTTGATTTGATGCCTGGGCAATTTATATGCCATGAGAATGCCCAGAAAATTTGCATACAAAACGCATACCAAATAACATACAATCACCTGTGATTTTTGTAATTTCTCGATGAATGAAAAGTGCCTCTATCATTTCTTAACAGTTGAAAATCGTCATTTTTCACAAAATCCGGATTTTTTCGCGTAAATTCTTAACATGCCGTTCTGATTCTTTGTGATACTATTCGTGACATCTACAGGTATTATATAACAAAGAATTTATAAACATTCCCTTCCAAATCGAAAAGTTACGCGATTTTTATGAGTGCCTCTATCATTTCTTAACGCAGTGTAGTATCTTTATTTATATGGTTTAAAAATTCTTTTTTATTGCCAATGATACGATTGATATTGTTTTTTTAAAAATGATCAGGGCAGCCATTCTTTTTGAAAGTTTCAAATAATAATGTAAGATTATACATGAGTTTGTCTAAAGTATTGTTAGTTTTACTGTATCTAATTACTTCCGTGATTAGTATATTGCTAATCATGTTTTTGGGAATGCAGCTGTCAAATTTCGGGTATTTTATAACTTCAAAGTTATAATCCCGAGTTTTATCGTAAGTTTGGTATTGTATTGTACCTTTGTCTATTTTTATATAAAGGTCAAGAAATGCTGTTTCATTTTCTTTACTAGTTTGGTTTAACTCCAATACATTTCCGTATATCTTAATTGTTTCTTCTTTGAAAAATTTACTTAAACATAAAATATCATCGATATATCGGAATGAAAGTGACATTTCTCTTAGTAGTGTTTCACTGGAGCAAGACTTCATATATTTGAGCTCCATAGCGGTCAATGTAAGATCTGCTATAATAGGACTGGCGTTTTCGCCTTGAGGGATACCACAAATTTGTAGGAAATTACATCCTGCAAATTGTATGTAGTTATTTTTAATGATGTATGAAACTAATAGATATATGTCCGTTAAACTGTATGCTTCATAATTATTGTAATTTGACGTGCTAAAGAAGCTTCTGTAATAATTGCATTGAATATTTCCTCTGCTATTTCCATTGAATGTCATATTGTACAAATACATAATGTTGTTTATAACTTCATCATGAGGTAATGCTGTGAATAAATTACTGAAGTCACCACAATAAAGTTCTTTTATATTTTTGTGTGAATTTAATGTATTTGTGACTTGACCACTAGAGTTAACCGACCAATTCATTAGTGTTCCCGATCTTTCTCTTGTTCTATTACAGTAATTAATGATATGTTCTTGAACTGTTTCGAGTATTCGGACAATTATAATGTTAAGAGGTTTTGAGATGGCGTTTTTCGCGCCAGCTATGAATCGGAATTTGATCGGGTTCTTGTGGAATTTTGGAATAGCGAATATGAGTGGAATGTTTAGTGTGTCAAAATCAGTTTCGATTTTCATACTTTTATAGAAATCTTTGTATTCGTTAAAAATAACATGTTTGCTTTTATCTGAAGGAGCATATGTTTTGTTACCTTTAAAAGCATAAAAAACTTAAAAGCATAAAAATATCTCACAGCAAAAATAATTGAATTGTGGGACGAAAGGAACAAACGAATAATCGATAAGTTGAGGAAACTTAAAAGATATTGAAACGGACCCAGACATAAAATGGCGTAGAAAAGAGTTCCGACAGGGCAAATGGCGATTTGAATTAGCGCCAAAATATAATCGCATGCCAAAGGGGTAAAAAGGGGTCGCTGGTAATTTTTAATGAGGGTGATTACTCGGCAGTGGACTCCTTTATAGTTTGGTAAAAAATTTGGGTGGGGCCTTATTAGAATAAATTAAGTAATTAAGAATAAAATAAGTAATCCCCCTCATTAAAAAATTTCAGCGGCCCCTTTTAACCCCTTTGGCATGCGATTATATTTTGGCGCAAATTCAAATCGCCATTTGCCCTGTCGGAACTCTTTTCTACGCCATTTTACCCCAGTTTGGAGAAAGATGAGGACAAGAAGGAATTCGAGCAAATGAAGCGAGAATATGAAACCATATTAGCAGCCGGAGAAAACAGCCCCTAAATCCGATCTACCTCGATTGACCCCCGGGGACATTTGACCACCGGGACGATTGACCCCCACCGATTGACTCCGGGGCAGTGATGTCAATATCTATGAAAAACTATAAAATAGTTCAAAACTTTAATATAGTTTTAAAACGAATATTGTTTCTGATCATTGCTCCTAGAACATTCTAGAAGACGAATAATAGCTCAATCGGAAGCCCAGAGTCTCAGCACTAATTTGAGCTACTGCCTCTCATTAGATAGGAGGGCACTTTTGAATATGTCGATTTGAATTGGCGCCCGTGGTGCCAATTCAATTTAGGAGGGCGATGACCGCAAATCTGATATTGCTAACCCCCTCTAAAATCTTATTTTAAAGGGGGTTAGCAATATCATATTTGCGGTCATCCCTCTTCTAAATTGAATTGGCACCACTGGCGCCAATTCAAATCGACATATTCAAAAGTGCCCTCCTATCTAATGAGAGTATTATTCGACTTCTAGAATGTTCTAGAAGCAATGATCAGAAGGAATATTCCTTTTAAAACTACACTATAGTTTTCAACTATTTTATAGTTTTTTCACAGATTACTGCTCCGGGGACAATTAACTCCAAACCCAGTTTTTACCGTTTTAAGTGTATTTATTAAAAATTTTCGTCGGCGGGGTCAATTGTTCCAGGGTCAGTCGACCGCTCAATTTTCCTGCTCCGCCTGAATCTACTAAAAAAGCTTTCAGTAAGAAAGCTGCTAATGAAAAACCTGCCGGAGGTATTAAACAACCAGTGACGACTGCTGTGAAGAAGGTAGCAAAGCGTCACCCCTTCTGACGTCACCCATCTGTCGGTAAAAATACCGCGCATGAAAAATGGTTAATAAAGTTGAAACAGTCGATTTCAAAATACCAGGGGGCGATAGCTATCAAGTGCCAAGTTTGGCATGCCAAGCTGCCAAGTTCCTTGGTAGCTATCAAAAACTTGGCACCAAGCTGCCAAGTTGCCAAGTCTCCCAAGTTTTTCGACTTGGTGCCAAGTTCCGCGGTAGCTGTCAAAAATTTCGAAACTTGGCATATGCCAAGTTTGTTAATTTGTCGCTTATTTGTCTTATATTGCAGTTTTTGATGGAAAATGGCATTTCCTTAATAATTTTCACTATTTATGTTCAACAAATTCAATTTTAAATCATATATCTCATGTATTACACTGATGAATTCGGTTCAAACCTTTCCTTAAAGATAAACACAAGAAGCAATAAAAATTTTAGTGCTCAGTTTAACTGTTTTTATTGACTATTCATTATTTGATCATACTTTTTGATTGAAAATCAAGAGAAATAACAGATATTTACCAAGTTCATTTATTTATTTGTCAACTATTTGTGTTATATTGTACATTCTGATGGAAAATCGTGAGAAATAACGAATATTTATCAAGTTAATTTAAGATTTGCGATGATTTTCGAAGACGAACTCGATCTCCTCGGCCGGCGAACTCGATCTCCGCCGGCTGAAAACCGCTACAAAGCAGCGCACAAGAGAACTCGAAGCCGAATAGAATGCGCCATCGGCCAGGTAATTTTTCTTGTTAAAATTGTTCAATATTTTTCATCAACCTAATTGCAGCTGAAAAATTCGTGGCGTTGCCTCAGCAAATTGTGCGTGAAAAGCCCGGCCTATGCCGCAGAAATCATCAAGGCTGTGATTGTGCTGCACAATCGAAAAATGGATCAGAATCCGGAAGATCTGCCAACTCAAGAAGAAGAACAAGAAGATCAATGTCCTCCAGAAGAAATGGGCACAACTGAAGCCAGGGCCGCGGGTAAACAAAAACAGATTGAATTGATCAATTTTTCGTTAGATAATTCAACAGTTACTTTATATTGTGATTTTGTGCTGTGAATAAAGCATTACAATAACATTTCCAGTTTCTTATTACTTGTTGCAACAATAAAACAGTAAAATACCAAAATTTTCCAAAAATTACCATAGGGGGGACCCTATGGATTTCGGAAAAAAATCTGAAAATTTTTGTCTTGGAAAAAAGTTAACAGGCGTGTACAACTCAATGCCCTGAGCAACTTTTACAAAGACACCATGGGTATCTGAGACGTTCTTGGTAAAATATAGTGAAAATCGCCTCGAAAATTGTGTGTTTTCGAAATAGTGCATTTTCAGTGAAAAAATCGTAAACTTGAAAAAATCTGAAAAGTGCATCGGAATCTAGAGAAAAAGTTGATATAGAGTCACCAACATCAAATTTTGGAAAAAGTTTGAAAAATCATGCGTTTTTTATAAACTTGGCACTTTACCATGTACTATTTTCGGCTTGGCACCAAGTTACCAAGTGTTTGGTGCCAAGTTTTCATGCCAACTTGACATGTTTGATAGCTACCGCCATGCCAAGTTTTGGAAAACTTGGCTTGGCATCTTGATAGCTACCGCGGACTTGGCACCAAGTTGCCAAGCTTGGCAACTTGATAGCTATCGGCCCCAGGTGGCGACATGAAATCGTACAATTTTATTTGTGCGTTTAAAATGGCGCCATTTCAGTTTAGCCCCTTCGAAAAGCAAGTTTAAATATGATATTGCTAACCCCCTCTAAATTCGTATTCTGGAGTGGGTTAGCAATATAAGATTTAAACTTGCTTCTTCGAAGGGGCTAAACTGAAATGGCGCCATTTTAAACGCACAAATAAAATTGAACGATTTCATGTCGCCACCTGGAAGATATCTCGGAGAATATGTGCGGCGATATGTTTGATTGAGTTAAGTAATGTAAAAAAATCAGTAAAACTTAGTGTTCTATCATTAATTTCACCATCCTTTCTTGAAAAGTTCGCCTAATTCTTTAATTTTGATATCATACATCTCTTAATGCATTTAATTGTAATTTTGCAGAGAACAATATTTAATATTTGTCTCATTAGGTTTGCCATATCTGTGAAATAAAGGTTGATAAAGTTGTATCAATGATATCACTTCACTGATATCACTTCTAATATAAATTTTTTCTTCAATCCATAAGAGGCCAATAAATGTTTTGAAATTGCTTCCCATTTTCGTTTAAATAGCGTTATCAGCCAAGCAATACGGGCACACCTTTTGCTGCAAATGATGACTAGCCCGAAAGTGTTTCACGACCAATCAATATATCGGTTTTGCAAGCGTTGTAAACGAATTCACTAGCATCATTTCTCGAAATAAATCAATTTTATAAATAATCCATAAAAATTACTATGACAGACCCAGCAAATGAAATTAGCCATTCTCAAAATGTTTCTTCGCTGTTTTCGGCTGTTTTCGTTAGGTAAGTCTTTGTTTTTCCATTATTCTTTAAATGCTTTACCCTTGTGCCAGACCATCTACGAGAACATTATAGTGGCTGTAGGTACTAGAAAATCGACGAAGTTTTCTTCCTCGGTTAATTTATATACCTTTAGATATTACTTCCCGTTCAAATTTTTTTCTCGCAGCTAATATGGGGGATATGTGTAAGAATATTTAAGGGAAAATTACTTAGAAAATTGTCTTCAGTGACAAATAACCATTTCCTCATTATGGTATTTCTTATTCACTGATATCCAGCTGAACCTTCTAAATTTTTGAACTTGTCGTTTGAATTTGCTTTGATTGCCATTGATTGTTCTAGACGTTTTGTGACTGTTTTTGGAAGTTTCATTGAACATTCATCTGTGTACTTCCGTATTTCTTTAAGATTTACAGCTATTTTCAATTTAAAAAAATTACTACAGCCTTCAGTACTAATCCGGGATGTTACGGCATTGGATTATTGGAAAAAATAAAGAGCTAATATTTTTGAATACCTTACTACATTTTAGACTCTATAAGATCTCGTCGATAAAAAGAACAGGAATTTTGTCCTGATAATACTCAAATCAGTAAAGCATATAAAACAATTGTTTTAATTGTCTCTACCATAGCTGTTTATAATTTCAGAGCACTAAAGTTGAAATGCGTCGGAATGGAGCACCTCGAACAATGCGAACTTTACACCATTCAGTCATTGCTCCGACTTACAGTTATATGGTGAGAAATTAATATCGCGAATATTATGAAAAGTGTTGGTATTATTTGCAGGGAATTCGTGCATTTGGTCCATGACCCAGCCAAATCCAAAGTGTACTTTGTCGTAAATGGTCAATACAAACCTTTGTCACCGATATTTGTTCAAGTGCGCAGCCAGTTATCTTTAATCCGCAACTTGTTACATACATTAACGACCGATCAGCAACACGACTTAGAGAGATGTCTTGCTTGGAAAACCGTCTTCGATATGCGAAAAAGTCGAAATCAAAGGGGAGGCGATACCGGTGAAAACGATTCAAAATCAAGTTTACCACGAGAAAGCAATCTGGATTTTGGGTTAGTTTTTAGAATTTTAGATTATTGCTGTGGCACATAAGTTCTGGCTGTTTAGTGTTCACATTTTTATTCCATTATGGCAGTCGTAGAAAATTTATATTTTATTTTCTTAAAAAGGATAGGCGTAGACTACGCCGCGTAGTCTTAGGAAAAGTTTCATAGAAAACTCGACACTTTACCGCGCTGAGCTATTTAAATATGCAATTTTCATACTACGCACAAAACTAAATAAGATAAGGTATAACAGTAGAATCAACCAAAGATGAAACTTTACTTTTCTCTCTCTTCATTTCTTTTCCTGCTATCCCAAGTGTTTTATATCCGTGAAGATACCAAGACCCAACTGAGGATGACCCATTTTGGTAACATAAAAAAGGTTATTCGTATAGGAACAGGGTCGAAACGGATAAGCAATTTTTATTTGTCAAAAAATCATTTCGCCATTTGCTCTTTTTAGACTTAAAAATCGATGTACTTTGTCAATATACCATATACAATTTTACTACTCCTTTTTTGCTATTGATTAGCGCAAATCGAGTTTTATATAAAAACGTAAAATTCACGAAACCACAACAAATATTTGATAAAATTTAAAACATAAAATTTTTGTGCCAGACCGATAAAACAAAAAATATGCTGGAATAATTTAAAGTAAAATCACAAAAACTACGTTTAAAATATCACATTTTACAAAAATATATCCGTTATTTGATAACTTTCCTGCAACATTTTATTCAAATATCTGGAAAATTTATTAGAAACGTTATGCGTAACTTGAAACGCGTAACACGTTAAAAAATTTAGGTCGAATATGCTGACCGATGACTTGCTCGTGCACAGGATTTTTGTGTTGGTTTGTAATGTTGCGGATCAGTTTGAAGCGCATTTCGCCGGCGAAATGAGACATATTGCTAAAACAGCGGCTGATATGGCTCTGTCAGTTTCGCAGCCAGTCGATATAGGCGGCAAAGAAAATGAGCAGTGTTTTGCGAATGCCAATAACCCATCCACCTCGACAGAGATTCTGGAACAGCCGAGCAATGCGGAAGAAACCGAACAGGTACTCTTAGTGTTGTACTCGCGCTCTCGAAATTAGAATCCACATTGTGCCTAATTTGGTATTTGCCTATGTTATTTATGTCCATTAAAGCAAAGAAAAATGTGATCGATGGCTTAATTGAACCTTATTCGTTTTACTTTGGGTGTGGGGCTTTAATTTAGGGGATTGTAGTAACAAGTATCCGAATGTTTTTACAAGAAAACGTGAAAGCTTTGATTCGAATATATAATACAAAATTAAAGTATATTTTCGAACTATTGTTCGGAATCCAAGGTACTAAATTTCATATTCAATCTTTGATTTGCCTTGAATTTAATTGGAAATGAAAAGTGTTTCGGAGTTTAGCACAAATCGCTGTGATATAATCAAAATTTTCAATAACGAGAGCCATACTTGTTTAAGTTTAAAAAGGCAGAATGCCAGGGCTAACATCTAGTGTTTAATTACCGGACCTGTCATACCACCTCTATGCACGAAGCTCACTCAGAAGACGATGCTACATTTGTGTCATTTTGACTAAATCATAATAAAAATAAGAGCTTTCTTGAAAAATATCTTATAGGGTAATTTATCAATTTCAGCCAACTCCTCTGCCAGCTAACAATAAGCCTCGCCGTCTATTAGCCAGTTGGGTGCCGGATGACCAGTGCAAAAATTGCACCAAGTGCAAAAGAAAGTTCACTCGATTTCGCCGTAGGCACCACTGCCGGCAATGCGGTCAAATTTTCTGTGGAAAATGCGCCAAAAAGAAAATCTTCTTGGTACAGCTGAATGGAAAAGTGCGAGTTTGCGATTGGTGTTCCACCAAGAATTCGGCCGATGGCGCAGACAAGCCAATGGAGGAAAATTTGGATTCAGAATATGATGATGAAGAGGACGACTCCGGATTTTACGATAGACATCTGCTCAGAGAATTGTTTTAGTGCATTGGATGCACTTTTTGAACATTTCTTTTGTTATCGTAAATGGCATTATTAAAATGTTGAAAGATAATATCGCAAAGGAAAAATGCAACCTACTTCAAAACTTTCCGCAGGGTGAGCACAGAAAATAGGCCACTATCTGAACTAAATAAACCAATTAATCGTTCTCAAAGTATTACTCAAAGTATCTTGATTGGTATAGTCGTTCTCAAAGTATTACTCAAAGTATCTTGATTTGGTATTATCGTTCTCAAAGTATTGCTTAAATCTTGATATGGTAATCGTTCTCAAAGTATTACTCAAAGTATCTTGATTGGTATAGTCGTTCTCAAAGTATTACTCAAAGTATCTTGATTTGGTATAATCGTTCTCAAACTTATTTTGATTCCCTAGAATATTCTTAGCTAGAATATTCCGTCTGGCATATTCGCTGGTATATTCGCAGTGGACCGTTTCTCCGTCAACACCCCCGTTAGGGCACTTCCCGTGGGCGGACGGGGCTGAAACTTTACAGGGAAGTGGGGCATCGAAAAAGATTATGGAGGTTTTTTTATACCTCGATCACGTGATCCTAAAAAGTTTTTTCATAATGGAGTGGTATCACACCTTACATGACATTGTCCAATGTCATGTAAGGTGACATGACCCCATGTCACCTTACATGACATAGGCCCATGTCATGTAAGGTGTGATACTTTTTGCCTGTGGCTGCGGCGGGGCCCGTACCCGTGGCTGCGGCGGGGCCCGTACCCGTGTCTGCGGCGGACCCCGTGGCTCGGGCTTTAGATAATTATATGCATACTGATGCACCCGCCGCGCCGTAGGCGCGGTTGTAAACCCCCTCCACTAGTGAAAAACAAAAAGAAAGAGCCAACACTCTCCCTCAAACAACACACTCCTTTCTTAAACCATCTGTTACATAACATCTACAGATTGAAAACTTGGAAGAGAGTATCTCGGAAAAATTCAAAAATTATTTTCAAAAGTCGTATCTACAGCCTCGACAAAACATCTCCACCAAATTTGGCTTAAATTTTCATAAATTGGATCAATAGCCTAGATTCTACATCTATACCAAATTTGAACTTAATTAGATATAGTTTTCATCAAGAAAAGCGTTTCGGACACATTTTTAGAAAAAACAAATTTTTGAACTTTTTTTTCAAAAGTTGGATCAATAGCCTGGATTCTACATTTTAAAAAAAAACAAATTTTTGAACTTTTTTTTCAAAAGTTGGATCAATAGCCTGGATTCTACATCTATACCAAATTTGAACTTAATGTGATAAAATTTTCATCAAGAAAAGCGTTTCGGTCACTTTTTTGGAAAAAACGTGTTTTGACCAAAAATAATACAAATTTTTGAACTTTTTTTTCAAAAGTTGCATCTTTAGCCTAGTTTAGTCATCTATACCAAATTTGAACTTAATTTGAAAAGTTTTTGATCAAAAAAGGCGTTTCGGACACTTTTTGGAAAAAACATGTTTTTTCAAGAAATAATGGACATTTTTCAAATTTTTTTTCGAAAGTTGGATCTTTAGTCTATATTAGTCATCTGTACCAAATTTGAACTTAATTTGATAAGTTTTTCATCAAGAAAGGCGTTTCGGACACTTTTTGGAAAAAACATGTTTTTACCAAAAATATTGGAAATTTTTCAAATTTTTTTTCAAAAGTTGAATCTTTGGCCTGGAATAGTCATCTGTATCAAATTTGAACTTAATTTGATAAGTTTTTCATCAAAAAAGGCGTTTCGGACACTTTTTGGAAAAAACATGTTTTTACCAAAAATATTGGAAATTTTTCAAATTTTCAAAAGTTGAATCTTTGGCCTGGAATAGTCATCTGTATCAAATTTGAACTTAATTTGATAAGTTTTTCATCAAAAAAAAAGCGTTACTGACACTTTTTTGGAAAATACATGTTTTTACCAAAAATATTGGAAATTTTTCAAATTTTCAAAAGTTGCATCTTTAGCCTAGTTTAGTCATCTATACCAAATTTGAACTTAATTTGAAAAGTTTTTGATCAAAAAAGGGGTTTCGGACACTTTTTGGGGTTTCAGACACCCCTAAACATGCCGTCCATAAAAAAGGGGGACAAAACGTGACCGACGAAAATAGACACCCCTAAACATGCCGTCCAGAAAAAAGGGGGACAAAACCTTACATACAGATTTAGACATCACAGGCACCGAAAACCGAAAATTTTAGGTACATCTTAGCTAAATTTTGTCTAAATTTGTCTACATTTTAGCTAAATTTTGACCTCAAATTCGGATTCCCCGCTAAAAATTACTCTAAAATAGGTACATTTCAAAAATAAGCACCCCTAAACATGCCTTCCAGTGAAAGCGTGACAAAACCTTACGGACAATAATTTCTCCCTCTGTCACGTGACAGAGGGAGAAATTATGTCACTAACTTATTATAAAATGTGTTCTTGTTAATTAAATTTTCATTAAAACAAACAAATATTAAATAAAAATTTTTATAACATACTAAAAATGCGAAATCCTACTCAGAATGCAAGTAATTTTATCTAACTTTTAAGATTTCTTTATAAAAATTTGAAAATTTTGGAGAAAAGATAGGAAAAACTTAAATTTTTGCCTTAATGTTTTAAAAAATTAGGAAAATATTTTGACATTTTGCTGGAAAATTCGAAAAATTTTCGGGTTGAACAATATAAGCCTCGCTATTATACGGCCCCTCCTGAAGCAAGACACCCCCTAGAGGGAGGTTGAAAAATTTACGTTTAACAAGTCGTTGAGTCAGCCTATGGTGCCCAATAGATCAGGCTAAGAAGAAGGGAAAACCCGCGGCTTTCGCCGCGAGACTGGCACAATTCTCTATAGAAAATTTGAATCTGACCTCGTGAGAATAACACGACCTCGTGAGACCTAATCTCAAAAACTGACGTCAGATTCGGGTCCGGCATCATCGAAAACCACCGGGTGCAAAAAATCAGCCCGTAGGTGCTTTGGTTTGAAAAATGTCATTTTTTGGCTAAAAATGACCCTTTTTTGAGCCAAAAATTGAAATTTTTGCCTGTTCACGGCGCGCAAAACTTGTGCCAAAAATGGAAACTGGCGGAAATGATGTAAAAACAGTCGGAAAAGGTTAGTTATAGGTTCTGATGACATAATCAAACATTTTCGTGCATGTGCATGCCAATTTTTCAGAAAAAATTTTTCTGAGATTTTTCACCAAAGAACCATGATATGAACTATGGTCCATGGTGGGGAAATTCGATAAATGCAAAGGAAGGCTTCATCGAAGCTTTATCGAAGTTTTCTAGTAAGCGCGAATCGCCGGCCACTATTTCCTGCTGTTTCCCAGCTGCGCGCATTCGTTGTTGTCTTTCCAACGAAGGAAACGAATGCGCGCAGCTGGGAAACAGCAGGAAATAGTGGCCGGCGATTCGCGCTTACTAGAAAACTTAATGGAAACAGAATGGCAACGGAATGGAAAATAACGTGTATTACCACTTTTTTAATCTTTTCAAAATTTTTATCAAAATCGCCCATTTTGGACAAAAATATCTAAAAAAATTGGCGTTTTTATGACACTTTTTTGAGAAAAAAGGCGATTTAAAAAGTGGTAATACAAATTATTCCCCGAAAAAGTTATAACGGTTTAAAATTTGGCTGATTTCAAACCTAATGTTTTCAGCAATATTTTAGTTAGGTGCACGATTTTATTATTTTGTTTCATAGAGCAAGACTTCTTATTTCTACTGCAAAAAGAATTATTTGATTTGATTTCAAATCGATAAAATAGGTCTGCTTGAAGTTGGTGACCAATATACGGCCATATATCGCGAGCACACCCCAAATGGCTTAAAATATAACAGCTACATTTATTAATGAGTCATTTCGAGTAGGTTCAGCAGCATTTGGTCAATATTCCCATTTTTGGCACAA
This sequence comes from Ditylenchus destructor, assembly GCA_022814885.1. NCBI lineage: Eukaryota > Metazoa > Nematoda > Chromadorea > Rhabditida > Anguinidae > Ditylenchus > Ditylenchus destructor. The sequence continues at coordinate 15,658 of JAKKPZ010000324.1, forward strand.
GTTTTGCGCGCCGTGCTGTTGCGCTACGAGATTTTACACATTCCCTACTCAGAATTTTCAGGAGAGCATTTTGAGCTATCATGCACCCCGGTGGCGGGGGAACGTAAAAAGTTGCCTTTGTACCGTAAAACAGTGCTATTTTTGCCACTTTTTGGGCCAAAAATTGAAATTTTTGCCTGTTGCGCTCCGAGATTTTACACATTCCCTACTCAGAATTCTCAGGGGAGCATTTTGAGCTATCATGCGCCCCAAAAGGAGCTGTTCACAGAAATTTGGCTCAGTGTTCTCAATTTTCGTGGCGGGACCACCCCAATTCTGACATTGATAACGCCCCCTAAAATTATGGGTTTTGGGGGGTACTCGCGAGACTGGAGTCCGGGAGCGACTAAAAGTGGTAGATCCCGGGGGCCCTACAGATATATATCCTGCGAAATAGGTTAGAGTGGAAATAGGTTAGAGTGGATAAGCTGCTCTGTCTACCTAATCGGATACACTCAGTCGTATAAAATTGGATCGTTTTTTGAAAGAGGGTCAATATGAAAGAAAAAAGTATGTAATGGGCTGTGTTTTGAAATAAAATTTTAGTGCAAACGCGATTCGAACGAAAGATAAAATTGAGCAGTTTTGTAAAATGTTACTTTACTAAGAAGCCAGTGTGCGTCCGTCTGTCAGTCAGTCACTCACCTGACTTTTAGACCCCTTCCACTGCTCATTTCCGGGCAAGTGATAGCTTAAAATGTTCGTACGGATGTGCTGATACAGATTTTCAAAAAATTTAGACAAAATATAGACAAAATTTTTTAGACAATTTTTTAGACAAAATTTTTTTTTCGTCGCGGGACGCCGCGATAGCGGCGGTGCTTTTTATAGCTAATAGCTGTATTTATACAGTTTCCCCATTTTTTTACAAGCGCCGTAGGCGCTTGTAATGAGACAAACAAACCGTAATGTTCTGTTTTCTTTTTGTACAGAACAGAAGCATTACCAACAAATTTCCATCTATGGGAATAAAGATTAATACTACATAAAAAATAGCTCCAAGGACTCCCTACGGGAGTCTAGTTTAAAAATTTGTATACATGTATACCTATGTTATGAGTTCCTTCACATTCCAAGGGAGAAGGTCGGGCACTCCTCTCGACCACAGGACAGTCTCGCTACCTGCGGCGGATCGCAATGTTTGACCTGGTGAGAATACCACGACCTCGTAAGAACAAACCCAAATCTGACGACAGATTCGGGTTCAGCACCTTCTAAAATCCTGGGTGTGAAAAATTAGCCACGTGGATGCTTTGGTTCGCCGCCTGCGGTGTCTCACAATATTAATGGGGTAAGATAAATAGCACTGGATATTATATTTTCGGACATAAAGTGTGACCGACTATTTTGGAATGGGCTTTCCAAAAATTTTGTCTAAAATTTATCTATCTTTTGGTCTAAATTTTTCCAAAACCATACTCAGCACGTCCATACGAACATTTTAAGCTATCACTTGCGTTGAAATGAGCGGCGCAAGGGGTCTAACGGCCATGTTCGGACGGACGGAGAGACCGGGCTAGCTTACTGGGGGGATAGTATTAGGTTGATCGTCGTCGTTTGAGACAAACCGATTTTCAATGTGCATATTTTGGCATACTTTGGCGTATTGTATATTACGTATTTTGAGACTTTACAAGGAAACTTCACAGATTCCTTATAAAGCCTCAAAATGTCAAATCCTTATAGTAAGTTGAAGCGCTGAGGCATGACCTGGGATATGGCGTGACCTGGGATTTTTGGGAAGTGATAATTTCTTTTTTAAATCATACCTGTGGATGCCATCAACGATATCAGAAAGAATCAGAACATCATGTTAAGAAATTACGGGAAAAAATCCGGATTTTGTGAAAAGTGACGATTTTCAACTGTTAAGAAATGATAGAGGCACTTTATTAATTCAGCGAGAGTCACAAAAATCTCAGGTGAACGCGTGTTATTTGATGTGAAGTTTGTAGCATAAATTCAGACAATTTTAACGGTATAAATTTGCCATGACATCAAATCAAAAGTTCAAGAAATTTTAGCGCCAATTAAAACATACCCAAAAATGGTCATTTTTTGACAAAAGACCCGCACAAAGGGCCAGAAAATGTGACTTCGACAAAAATTACCTTTTCCTACCCCCTATTTCCCATCGAGTTGGGTAAGAAATGTGCGCTCAGAAAAACGATATCACCGCAAAAAATTGAGCTTTAGGTGATTTTAAAACAACCTGATTTGCTGAAAAAACTGGTCTTAATTTCAAAATCCCGCCAAATTGGCACTTTTTGGCGTTATGCCACAACACAATTTATCTGGCAGCAATCGCAGCAAAATTCTGCGCAGGATATAGAAAACCGCTTCTTCTCTCATTGGTTAAATCACGAGATATTCTCGATTGAAATCCGAGAACTGAAGATTCCATGAATTTGTATGGAAAATGGCGAAAAAATGGGCTTTTTGTGAACTTGAACTTTTACCAAAAATTTAATCCATGTTTTATTTGCGATTTTCAGTGCGGTTTTTTGCATATGGTGCGGAAAAGTCTAATTTCTGGACCATTCATCCGATTTTTGACAGAACGCCAAAAAATGCCAATTTGGTGGGATTTTGAAATTGAGCCCAGATTTTTCAGCAAATTGGTATATTTTAAAACAGCCTAAATCTCAAGTTTTTGGGGAGATATCGTTTTTCTGAGTGCATTTTTCTTACCCAACTCGACGGCAAATAGGGGGTAGGGAAAGGTAATTTTTGTCGGAAGTAACATTTTCTGGCCCTTTGTGCATGACTATTGTGTTAAAACATGGCCATTTTGGGTATGTTTTAATTGGCGCTAAAATTTCTTGAACTTTTGATTTGATGTCATGGCAAATTTTATACCGTTAAAATTGTCTGAATTTATGCTACAAACTTCACATCAAATAACACGCGTTCACCTGAGATTTTTGTGATTCTCGCTGAATTAATAAAGTGCCTCTATCATTTCTTAACAGTTGAAAATGGTCATTTTTCACAAAATCCGGATTTTTTCGCGTAAATTCTTAGCATGCCGTTCTGATTCTTTCTGATATCGTTGATGGCATCCACAGGTATGATTTAAAAAAGAAATTATAAATTTTCGATGAATTAAATGAAAAGTTACGCCATTTTTATGGGTGCCTCTATCATTTCTTAACGCAGTGTATATAGGACAAGAAGGAAAAATCGATAGGGATAAATCGGATAGTAGATTGAGTGGTATTAGTTATATGGCAAAGTCAGGGAAATTGATATATATGGGACATTTAAGCTGTCCATGGAATTGGGATTTAACCTACATATACAAGCGAACATTTACTTCGGCGTCCATTTCTTTAAGTGTTTTTGGTTACAATTAACAATTTACTAGCGTCTTGGGACTCCCTACGGGAGTCCGATTAAATATTTAGTCTACATGTATGCCTATATATTCAAAGTTCCCTCACATACTAAGGGGAAAGATCGGGCGCTCCGCGCCCGACGACAGGACTGGCTCACCAAAAATATGCGTTGGGCACTAAAAAAAGGTGACTGACTGAGACAAATTGGCTTTGGGCATTCAAAAATAGGGTACAGACTGAGTCTAGGTAAAAATCCCCCCGGTCAAAATGCCCCCACTGGCGGTTTTTGCCATAACTTTTTACTGGAACATTCTAGAAGGATGAGTAATGGCTCAAATCAGAGCTAAGACTCCGGGCTACAAATCGGTATATTACTCGCCGCATCTCGATTCATGATTCTCGAGATTTAATTATTTTTGTCTCAAAATTTCAACTTTTTTTACAAATTCGAGAATTAAAAAGTTATGCCAAAAAATGGCCGCGGGGGGATTTTACCGGGGGGATTTTTACCGATTCCCGTACAGACTGATAAAAATTCAAAAAACACATGGAGGAATTATTGCGCTAGCTTTTACTATAAGGACGAACAAAGGGGCGCCGGAGGCGCCCCTTTGTTCGGGAGTAAGGATTGTTCGGGAGTAGAGCAGCATGAGACTATTTCGGGCCTGCGGCCCTCATTCGCGGCCTTCGGCCGCTCTAAACCTTCGGCGCCTAAAAACCTACCCGCCTGTATCAGTGGGTATACCTGTTCTAAGTTCCCTCACATCCCAAGGGGGAAGGTCGGGCGCTTCGCGCCCGACCACAGTGCCTGGTGTGTGTGAGTCGGGTTCCGGTGGCTTTGTCAGTGAGACTCGCGGCTTTCGGCCACTCGAACTGAGTTTGAAAGTTGAAAAAAAAATTTTGAAAAAAAATTTTGAAAAAAAAATTTTGACAAAAATTTTGCCCCGGGGGTACCCCGGCAATTTTTTTGACCCCGGATTTGGATTCCCCATAGTTGGAAACCCCCGGGTGCAAAAAATTAGCTTCGGAAACACTCTGAAATCAAAAATGCATTTTAGCCGGTTAGAGAAAAGAGATACGAGAGAAGAGAAAAGAGACAGAAATAGTGTGTAAAACTGTGATGAGTCATAACTTTCCATAGGGGGGTTTAACCGGAAAAATTTTTTCGGATTCGGTCTTGGCTCATCCAGAGGAGCATTTTGAGCTATCACACACCCCTGTATCGGCGGGGGGGTGAATATTCCGGAGGGGACACAATTACAATACTATAAAATGGCGTATAAAAGAGTTCCGACGGGGCAAATGGCGATTTGAATTTGCGCCAAAACATAATTGCATGCCAAAGGGGTTAAAAGGGGCCGCTGAAAATTCATCACCTCTCTCACTTAAGGCCTGCGTCAGTGGCGTGCACTCACGGCAAAATGGTGGCGGAGAGTTTACTTGCAGGGACAAGTGGAAGCAAAAAGCTATGCCCTTTATTTTCCCATGAATTTTAATCCGTTTGTTGCTCAAGAGTCCCTTTTATTTACATTTTAAAATTTATGTTTATAGGGGAAATACAAAATGCTTGTGTTTAACCGTTCAAACGACAGGTAATCGATTTAAAGACAATCACATGAGATATGTAAATGTTCCTTTAATGCGATTCAAGAACAATTTTAGAAATTAAATCGCCCGAATTGATCAATCGAGTGCCAAAAATATAGTCTTCTCTACCAAATATACCTCTGCAGAATTTTACTCATTACATTGTGTTCTTCAATATTCAAAGCTTTTATCGCCATTGAATTATTTCTAATACTAGCGCGCGGGGAGTCTATATCAGTATGCCTTTTCTATATCAGTATGCCTTTTCTATATCAGTATGCCTTTTCTATATCAGTATGCCTTTTCCATATCAGTATGCCTTTTCTGTTCTAACTTCACCCACATTCCAAGGGGGAAGGTCGGGCGCTCCGCGCCCGACCACAGGATTGGCTCGCCGCCTGCGGTGGCTCGCAAACTCAGACTCAGTCTGAGTTTGGCTCAGTCTGCGATTGTCTCAGTCTGGGTTTGGCTCACTCTGCACTGGGTGCGCTTAAATGTTTGACAGACAGAAATAAAACCTTCAATTGCAAACCTTCAACTCAAAAGAATGGACAAAAATTGGGTCTGTCCCCTGAAAAAACCGTAACAGAAGGACAAAAATTGGGTCTGTCCCCTGAAAAAACCGTAACAGAAGGACAAAAATTGGGTCTGTCCCCTGAAAAAACCGTAACAGAAGGACAAAAATTCCTCCGTGTGTCACGTGACACACGGAGGAATTATGTCACTCGCTTACTATAAGGATGGCGTAGAAAAGAGTTCCGACAGGGCAAATGGCGATTTGAATTTGCGCCGAAACATAATTGCATGCCAAAGGGGTTAAAAGGGGCCGCTGAAAATTTTTAATGAGGGGGATTACTCGGCAGGGGTCTCCTCTAGAGATTGGTAAAAAAATTTGAGTGGGGCCGTATTAGAGTTAAAATTTTCACAGTCAACACTTTTCCCTATTAGAGGAGACTCTGTTCAGAATCAGGAAAAGAGCCTCCTCTAATAGGGAAAAGTGTTGACTGTGAAAATTTTTACTCTAATAAGGCCCCACTCAAATTTTTTTTACCAATCTCTAGAAGAGACCCCTGCCGAGTAATCCCCTCATTAAAAATTTTCAGCGGCCCCTTTTAACCCCTTTGGCATGCAATTATGTTTTGGCGCAAATTCAAATCGCCATTTGCCCTGTCGGAACTCTTTTCTACGCCATTTTATAGGATTAATGCAGGGATGTCATTTACTGTTATGTGTGAATCACCAATTTTGTTAAGCGGCCTTGCGGCGTTTGTAACCATGATTCTTAATTCTTAAAACAAAGCTTTTTACTTTTCTTCAGAATTGGCCAACCGAAATTTTGGCTAAAAAGACATCCATTTACCGTACATTCAATTTTGCAGTGTTTTACAAATTACTTTAAAATAATTCTTCATTCAAAATCATAAAAAAAGGATCCAACTCAAGTTTTTAGCACAACAATAAGATAAAAAATTTTTTTTCACTCACACAGGTGTATGATTAAAAATTATGCATAGTGAATCAATTAATTAATTGAAATTATTTTATTACATAATTAATTTGACATAACAATACAAAAAATGACTAAAGGAATAAAATTGGAACAATCATAAGCTTGATATAAAAGTGCAACAATGGGAGGCGTTGTTCGCCAAGAATCCTAAGAAATTGACATTAAACTAGACAAACGATCATTGTGTAGAGTGGGTCCTGGTAGACTTCTTGGCTTCAGACTGCGACTTTTGTCCTTTCGGCGTCGCTTGATTGTCGCCATTTTGCTTGTTGTCCGCGTTCGTAGCGTAAACTTTTTTGACACAAACCGATTTGTTGTAGCTGAAAAAGAAATGTGCTACCGTTTAAGTTTTAAAAACTACTGCGGAAAAAAATTATGGCGAAATTTTTTTCGAAAAAAAAGAGAAATAAATAATGTGATTTTGATCAAGTCAGCTCACCAAAGGGAAAGCTAATGGTAATGCAGACATTCTGCCTTTTGTCTATGGCTCGGGCAATGAAGGGTTAAATAAACCAAAGATTGCTACTATTATGATCACGCTAATCCGATAAAATGTTTCAACGGATTTTGTCCCACAGCGATGTCCCTCAGTGTCAATGAATGAAATGAGGCGTGCTTTCCTAGCTCCTCTCTCACTTGGCACTGCTGTGCCACAGCCCGCCAATTCAAACATATCGGATTAGCGTGATCATATTAGTAAATGGGCGGAACTTTTACCCAAAATAATAAAAGATACAAAATCATAAAATGAATACCTCTCATCGGCCGCCGAGAAGATTGGATCTGCTTTTGTGCGCGCGTCATTTCCCTCGAGCGGAGGACTTTCTACATCTCTTCGACGCTTTCTCTTGTAGAGACATACGACGAGAATCACAGCGCCAACCACGATGCTAAATGGAAAGTGGATTAGAAAAGTGCGTAAGAATTGCATTAAACTTACAGTAACAAAAGCACGCCGCCAGCAATCCAGTAAGGCGCAGAAGAGGCCGCACTGTCTGTAGGCTTAGTTGTTAGAGCTTTGGCTGGCCTCGTGGTTGGTGGAAGCGGGAAGTTACCGAGAAACTGGACTTGTGGTCGGGGCTGTTATAAAATATTTACACGATTAAAGGTTAATTAAAATTCTTTATTTATCCCAAACTTCTGATTTTGTTTTGCATAAATTTTGGTTCTTTTGCATTGAAGCGGAAACGACAATGTCACCAAGTGTCAGTGTGTAGTATACACACCACTTTAAGGTGGGAATTAAACCTTCAAGTGTAAGCTTCAGCATTTATGTTTGTTATTCACACGTTAAAGTTTTTTCACAGTGCTTAAATTGATTCAACAACACTTTAAAACAGCTATTTTCTAGAGCATATTGAAAAGCATCCATAAATAATTTCTATAGATAACTACGGATGAGTTTAAAAATAAAGAATAAAACTCACAAAATTCAGAGTGACATTGCAGCGAGACTTGACATTGCATTGGCCCTTATCTTTGGTGGTTAGGATAGACATATTCAGAAAACGTACGTTCTCACACGAGGGCACACTCTCAAAGGGCCGCCAGCATCCGATTCCTTGTTGTATGTTAGCATTATCTGGTTCCAGCGTTATGCGGTCATTGATAGTGACCAATGCCCCACCCGATTCCGTCGTAAGTCCAGATGCTGAAAATGAGTTAGTTAAACACCTAGTTAAAATTTCCAAAAGTAAATAGTAATTACAGTCGCCAATATTTAAGGTGTCTGAAATTGACTTCCACTTCATAAACAAAGGGCAGGACTTGTTTTTCGGGTTTTGAAAATACCTGAAATATATTTGATTAACTGCAGCTAAAACATAACGAGCTTTATATTTTCATTTGAATTGATTAATATTATACGAAAATTCTAAAGTTATATAAAATGTTGCACTGATTGTGCAGTATCTTATTCCTGTCGCTGGTTTTTAGCAAAGCGTTGCACTTTGCCAACGTTTCGGTTTATGTTTATCCTGCTTATGGTTTACTTACGGTCCTCTGAAAGTAAGATTGATATCACGGCAATAGCATAGTGTGACATCAATCTCTTCTCAAAATTTTCTTAACAGGATTCGTCCTTTTTATATACTATATATTTACAATAAAAATAATCATAAATAAAACCAACCAACAGCGTTCGTCGGACCAATCGCAATCACGTTTGATTCGAAATGAGAAATTTTTCATGTCATTGACAATCAAAGGAAACGAGATAGTCGATTCCGCTGCGTTGGGCAAAGCTACGATGCTAAAAGGCAAAGTTTTAGAAATCAAATGTGATGCAATAGAAACAAATTACATTTCCCTGTCTGTAAACTTTGTTATAAAACTTTTGAGATTATCGGGAAGATCGTCGACTTGCGTAGCGGCTTCGGGGCAACGTATCGGTTCAGTTTCGCTCATGATTGTTATACCTAAAAAGTGTTTATTATGTTATGCCATAGCAATATCAAGCATGAAATATAGCGAAAAATATGGACAGAGAAAAAAGTGCATATCTGTTTCCTACAAACAATTGTCTCGAATAATTTCCTAGATGAAAATCTCTACATAAGGTTCCCCCGTTAAAGGGATAGTACCAAATTTGGAAAGGAAAATTGGCGAACGAACGAGGAAAAATGCTTAAAATCTAAATGAAAACAATACATAGCATAATTCTTAAGACTTTGGAAATAATATAAGCTAAGAACTGATTTCGTGGACTCCAGCCTTCGACATAAATATGCTATGTTTTGGATAGTTGAACAAAAGCGGCCGAAAAATGGGTTTGATTTGGCCGATGCAATATGCAAAACACAGAACCTGCATTGTTCTGTTCCAAGATGTGCACATTAGCAAAGTTGTTTGTTCTTTTGTTATTCAAACTTTTGTTACTCTAAACCTGGTTCCAATTGTTGTCTAGACCAGTATGATTATCCTATAGCCAGACATTTGTCTGTACAGGTTATTGTTAAGAAAGATAATGTCGTCGGCGGAAGATCAGCTCAGCTATAGGGGACATACTCATTTTTACAGAAAAGGATCTGTGATAAATGATGTTATAAATTTGAAAATGAGTTGGCGAAGACACGAAGAATACCGCTTAACCAGCAGCACGGTTCCCAAACTATACATCTCTGGAATTTATGTGTTCAAAGAGATTAATTCCATTTCTGCTTTTAGCAAATGTGATCCCAGCTGCCAGGAACACGTTTACTAATAATATGTCATGTTTACAAAAAAAGGTTTTTATATAATCCCTGTTAACACAAAAAATTCCTCAGAAATGTAGCTCGAGAAACGTCTGCTGGGGGTTACAAAAGAGATTTCATAGGAGAAGGGGTTGTATGGAATCGTGTTGGGACAAGAATATTTTGAAGAGGATGAACTAGGATATGACTAAAAACAGTTATTTAATGACGGTTTATTGTCATTCCCCTTAATTAAAGCGCTGTTATCTGCGTCTGTCTGTAACATTCGATTCCTGCATTCGTTTGGGACGAGGTTGGTGTCAAACGACGCCCCTGGACGTGCTGATCACGAAAACACTGACCCTGAGTTCGAGAAAATTCGTTTTCGAGAGTTATGACTCATCAAAGTTGAATGAGGCCATAAAATGCAAATTGCGATTCCCACGTCAGACAGGGGCGAGTGATAGCTCAAATAAAAGCTCTTGAAAAGTTAGGAATTTTTAGATCCAAAATTTGAATATTTGAATTCGCGCCAAAACCGAAAAACGTGTTTTTAAGGGGTTTGGCCATGGGAAGTGAGGTTTTTTATGTTCCTAATCGATTTCTGAGGCGATTCTGGACAACTTTGCTTTTTACACTTTTTGGTTTGACACATTTTTGAAAAAAGCCACTTTTTTGGCCAAAAAATCGGGTTTTTTGATGCAAGGTGTCTACGGGTCTGATTTTTGGCACCCGGGGGTTTTCGGATGCGCTGATCACGAATCTGACGTCAGATTTGTACTCAGCTCAGACGTGAACTTAAGCCACAGGGCGGCGCTCCGCGCCGCCCTGTTTATCGAGGACGCCGAAGGCGGCCGAGATATTCACGAACCCAACCCACTACTGATTCTCACGTCTGGGTCGTAGCGAGCGAATCGAGCGGAGACCCAGCATGACTCACGCAATGTAAAGGAGCGCTACGAATAAGTGTGGATTTGTCTCGCGAGTAGTAGATAAATCACGCTTAGGAACAACCCAATCTGACGGGAAAGCGGGCGGGGACGGGAAATCGGGCGGGGACGGGAATCGTTTTGGCGTTCAATACAACGAACAACCCTTACTCCCGAACAACATCCTGACCGCTGATGGCGGTGCGCGAAGCGATGACGAACCCAATCTCCCGCTGTGCACGCTCCGAGTGACGGACCGCGCCGAAGGCGCGGACCGTCACTCGTCATAGCAATGAAATTCCATAGGACCACCCAGCGGCTTCGCCGCATGGCGGCGCCCATGGTCATCCAGGATTTTCCGGATTGCCGGAAGCCATAAATTCCGGAAAACGCAAATCTTCGAGGCGAGACCGGTACCAATCGTCTAGTCTCGCCGAGAGGAAGCGATTGACGTATCACACGCCCGGATCCGAGCGGCGCAGCGAAAGTTTCTATTGGGAGGGGAACACGGAGCTTCACCAATCAACTTAGACGGACCCGACGGGCGGTCCCATGGGCTTGGGAATAAAACTAAACTAAGCTAAGCGGTAAAATTGAGTTAAAACTGCCTCTATGGAGATAGAGAGGCCACTACTGGCGGTAATTCAAATCGGCGTTACTATCTCCATAGAGGCAGTACCCTGGTTTCAGTACAAATGCGCTGAGTGTTTTGGAGCGCAGACCAAAAGAAAGCAAAATAATGGATTTGTTTTTCTTGGTGGGATGCGCGTATACCCATTCATTTTCGGGTTCCAACTCGTAAGGTGTCAAGATCTCGCAGGTGACTCATGGAAAATGAACGAATGATGTGATTCATGGAAAATGAACGAACTCGCTACGCTCGCATTAGGCAGTGGGATTTGTATTCGTATGCGAGAACTCGATTCCGCCAAGAATTTCAGGCCAAACTCCACGAATAGACCGCTTCCCTGTGAGATACCCAAACAGATATTGAATTTTACATGCTAGCCTTGGGTCGGTAACAGAGTCGAAAGCTGATTTTCTTAGCATCTTTTTTCGATATAAACATGCTGAGTCGTTTGGATTGTTGAACAGAAGAATCCAACAAAATGACTTTGATTTGATTGATGCGGTACACACAAAAATAGCTCCATTGCTCTGTTCCAAAATGTGCAAGCGGCTGAAAGACAACAAATTCAGTTTTAAAATAAAATGTGTTTCAAAAAGAAACTATGTTCTACAAAATGTGTTTACACAAAAAAGCATCTCCTTTTCCTCTCTTTTGTTGTAAAATAAAATATTTGTGAGCACAATTTCGTGTGCGTATTGAAAACTACAAAAGATTTCTTCAAGTTTTTGAGCAGCAGCAAATTACAATTGTTGTCTAGAGAGATTCATAGTTAGGTCTTTTAGATGTACCATGTTAAGTGATACTATGTACCGATAACTCATTAAAATGTATCCTAGGAGAATAAAGTCTACGTCTAAAAACTAGCTTTTCATACTTATATATGAGTGTGATAAATCCTCACCCAAGATTGGTTTTTGTAGCAAGATGATATTGCAGTGTCAAATATACACGTTTATATAATTATGTGATCTTATATATTCCTGAGCTTAAAATCAAAATCTGTCAGGATCTTTAATTTGGTCGGGTAAAGCTAAAGTTCAGCCATAAAAGGGCAAATAACATCAATTCTCGCTCAAACATTTGGATTAATTTTCAGTGACAATAATTTAGGAATTCTATTTCACGGAATCATAACAAATGTTTACTTTAGATATCCTGTAGCCTGAGCGCAAGGATACTTTGCGATGCCTCAATCCACCGAAAACCGTAAGTTTATAAGGTTTATTCAATTAATATCTCGTTAGAAATTTGAAGAAGAACTAAAAACCCTGGAGTGATTGGTTTCATGAGTTTTCAGGACTTTTAGCAGGATGAGAACATATATGTAATTTGTCATTTGGGACTTACCATGACCGAAAAAAAATCAAACAAAATGAAAATTCTCTAAACTGTAATTTTACTTTAGCCGATCTCCATTTGGAATGCGTCGTCCAAGTCATCAAAGGAGTAGATAGTGAGAGCAGGTAATTTTATCGTATTTTGTTGTGCACTTAAATTGGAATGTTATCTTTTCAGGATCAAAATTTGCCAGTAACGTTAACGCAGGTGTCTGTGGAGCAGAAGCGCACTTTCAAGCCTTATATTCGCGTAAAGTTTATTATTCTTATTCCTGAATTAAAAGCTTGAATTTCAGCATCCCGAAAATGTCCTTCCTGGATCGTTCACTGGCGACCATTTGCCGAATATGGCTCAACACGGTTGGCGAAATGTGGCTCATATCGAATTGGACAAAGTCCTCGCTTGTGGCCCAACCAAGGTTTTTTTGTACTTCTATATAATCAAGGGAAAACAGTTAACAGCAGGAAATACATACTAAAAAAATTTTATATAAGAAATTTTCGAACAGTCTAGGACATTCAGAGAACTATTATATCATTTTCCGGAGTACATGCTTTAAAAATGCTTTAAAAATGTCGATGAAAAATTAAAAACGAAAAAAATATTAAAAGACATTAGTCACTTATTAAATTAAATCATTTGTAGGACCCGATGATTCACCGAGGGCTTGTTCTGGACGAGGAATTGAAGAAATGGGCAAAATAAGGAGATCGAATGCAACCAAATAACTGTTTTCTCGCTATTATTTCAATGCATGATGAAAATTTATGTGTACTGTATTGTTACTTTGAATTTAGAGTACTGAATAAACCAACTTTGGGTTTTAACCTTAATTTTCCGCATAAAATAAAAAGCAGAATAGAATAAATTTTGCATTTTTACTAAATATTGGCCGATTTTTGCAAAATTTTTGGTAAATTCGGGAAAAATTTTGCAAAAACAATTTGTCAAAAACAGGAAAATTTTGTATAAAAATTTAAATTTGCGCCAAAAACAGAACCATTTTTCTTTGTGCGGATAAACGAAAAATTTTACTTGGAAATTTCACTTTGGTTCCGCAAAAACCTGTGCGGATAATCGAATTTATCCGCACAAAATGCGGATAATCGAGGGAATTTTGTATGGAAAAATCCGTTCCAGCCAATTATGTGCGGTTAATCGAAAGTGCGGTAAATCGAGGTTCGACTGTAACTGTTTTCTCACTATTATTTCAATGACATGATGAAAATTTATGTGTACTGTATTGTTACTTTGAATTTAGAGTACTGAATAAACCAAATTTGGGTTTTAATCTTAATATTCTACTGCAGCTAAACTTGAACTACACAATGCCAGGGCTCCACTAAAGTGACTCTGGTAAATATACTTGAGGCGAACGATTTACCCATGAGTGACCTGTATATCCAGAAAAACCAAAAACATAATCAAACACACATTCAGAGATGTGTTTGTATTATGTATTTGCTACCCAAGTGAAGCAAAATTAATTCTTACTAGTCGTAATAGTGATGGTGGTCTGTTTATTTATTCTGTAGCCCAAAATAGGAAATAGTAACAGTGCGAGATTACAGATGGCACCTAGTCCAAGCCTCCATCAAAATGGAGGCAAAAATTTCAACTAGGTGTTTACTTGGTGGGCGACCCAACCGTTTGCTTTCTTCACTCTTGCCAAAGGTAGGTTGGCAAAGTACAATATTTAGAGGTGATTTATCTCTATGATTATGTAAAAACAACCGCTGGAAATTGCCCAAAAATTATATTTGTGACATTTTGAGTTTCCGAATGTGGTTCTAAATCTCTGTAGAAGTGCAGACAACCCCGGGTATCTGCCTAAATATTCACTTGAAAGCATCCACTTGTAGCCAAAACACAATTGTAGCTCATTTGCAGAGGTAATTAAGCGTCTTCCGGGTGTTGGCCATATAAAGTCGTGGTTTTTATGCTCCCAAGCAATTCCTGAGGCTGTTCCGGACATCCATGTTTTTTACACTTTTCGTTGGGTACCAGGAGGTCAATTTCTATGGAAAAAACACTTTTTGGCCAAAGCATCACACTTTTTGAACCAAAGCATCTACGGGTCTAATTTTCTGCACCTGGAGGTTTTGAATGGTGTTGAATCCGAATCTGACGTCAGATTCGGGATCAACAGTGCGTATCATATTTATAAGGTCACCCCATTTTTTGAGTGTTTGATACCGAAATCATTTCGCGGGCATTAATCTCTATTACCACATTGTAGAAACTTTCAGAAATCGATCAATAATATATTTCAAATTTCTTCCAATGTTTGAATTTTTGTATATCATAATTATCAGGTCACTTACGGAAAAGTAAAATTATTCCTCACCTATAATTACTCCCCATTGGGGGTAGTTGAAAAATTACTCCCTCGGGGAGTAATTACAGGTATTACGGTAGCATCGTTGAGGAGCTGAAGTTATTCAGAAGCAATACACTTGCAAAATTATCCCAAAATCACGGATAGTCATCGAGAACCTCTCCGCATAGACTCTCCACATTTAGACTACATACCACTATTTTTTTCCTTTTCTATCGCTGCCATACATTAATGAAAGTTTCTTGTGGGATACAAATACTCTGTATCTTCAGGTGTTTGAATTGTTCAGCGCATTATGTTTTCTGGGACGTGATATCTGTTCGATTACACTTCGTTATTAAAAAGATCAACATAGCAATCAATTGAAACTGTTGCATAATGCAATGAGACGATTTCTCCAAAACAGATGAATCCATTAACAAAAAAGCACTCATTTGCTTGTCTGCAAATTGTTCATCACTTCAAACCCTTAACTGTCTATTTTATTTCTCACATGAAAATTTGCTAGTGCAATTCACATGATATGCCTTTATTTGTACGACTTATATTTGTTCTGACCTTAGCTATCCTCATATTTGTATTATTTTCTGTAAACACCAAATCTTCATTAACAAATTCTGAGTGCTCACCGCAGCACAAGTTCGTTGAAGAGCGCAATGGTTTTGAACGAGCTAAACGATCCAAACCGCAAGCAGTACCCAGGGCACCTCCTAAATGTGTTGGGGAGAAATGCCACATGCCAGCTTCAAAAAAGGGCGAAACACAACAATGCCGTGCGATACAATGCAAGAGTGATAAATTATGCCGTGATAGAACAAAAGGAAAGTGCAAATACTGCATCCCCAACCACTGCAGTGCTATAAAAAGTGAGTTACGTTCAAATATACCAAAATTACCACCAAAATCGAAATACATATTTTGGCCTTATGAAAATGTGAGCTTTTTTTAAGAGACTAGAAGTTTTATAAGAGACTAAAACAAATCTCTTGATAAAATTAAACACTTTTTGAATTACTCATAAACATTGTTTGTCTCGCGACGAAAAGTAAAACATAAAAAGATAGCAATGTTTGAAATTATCTTTCTATCTGTTATTCCACTCGCGATTATTCTATTCGTCTTTTCTATTTTGTTATCCAACTCGCGCTTATATTTCACCTTTTCAATTTTATCTTATTAGTAATTCACACTCGTTTTATTCTCCCCACAAAATTTCATCTTATTATTTTTTCACCATGTCGTAAAGGTCTGATTGACGAGCCCTAACTTTACGGCAAATCCCAAACATTGTCTCAGATTATGGGCGAAACAATGTTTGCATTTCACCCATAGAAAAATATTTGTTTAAAACAAACTCTTGCGTTTTATACGCTTCAATATTACATTTCTCCTAATCACTAAAGGTATAGGGAGAGCCTTCTGGGCTCACGACCATTAGATGTATTAGGCTTGAAATTACCATATTTTAAACCCGTTTTTCTATAAAACAACTATTAGAAATACTATTTCACCAGATCTTACCCTTATGGGATAAGACGCTAGCGTTAGCCGAGCAATCGGTGAGGCTAGTTTATGACTGACCCCGAAAGGGGCGCCCCAGCGTTAGCCGAGAAATCGGTGAGGCTGGTTTATCACGAGCCCTTCTGGGGACCCACTAGCGTTAACCGAGCAATCGGTGAGGCTAGTTTACTATAAGTCTCTTATTCTTTATTACAAAGTGTATAAATTTTTTATCAAAAACGATATCGTTGAAAATTTTCTGATAACCTTATTCCGTATCTATTTAACAGAACCTATACGGAATATTTTCACTTATTTATGTGCAGTTTCTAGGTTAGAAAAAGGAACTTTGCCATGGGAGTCTTTGGTTCTTCTCCTCCCTAAAAGTCTCCTCTAACCTCGCACATTCTCCATAAATTTACGTGCAGTTTCTAGGTTAGAAAAAGGAACTTTCTGTTGGGAGGTCAAGTGGTATTGCGACTCCCTTGAATTTTCCTCTAACCTCACACATTCTATCTATCTAACTGTATCATAGGTTATAGGAAACTTTGCTATTGGACTTGTCACCCTAGAAGTTTCCTATAGCCACATCAATTCAACGATGTTTAAAATATTTCTTTTTTACACTTTGCATTTTACATCACCATAGTAGCCTGAGAAATTTTACAATTTAACTATAACATAAAATGTTTTTCTACTCAGGGCAATTTTTATAAGAGACTAAAACAAATCTCTTGATAAAATTAAACACTTTTTGAATTACTCATAAACATTGTTTGTCTCGCGACGAAAAGTAAACATAAAAAGTAGCAATGTTTGAAATTATCTTTCTATCTGTTATTCACTCGCGATTATTCTATTCGTCTTTTCTATTTTGTTATCCAACTCGCGCTTATATTTCACCTTTTCAATTTTATCTTATTAGTAATTCACACTCGTTTTATTCTCCCCACAAAATTTCATCTTATTATTTTTTCACCATGTCGTAAAGGTCTGATTGACGAGCCCTAACTTTACGGCAAAACCCAAAACATTGTCTCAGATTATGGGCGAAACAATGTTTGCTTTTCCCCCCATAGAAAATTTTTTTTTAAAAAAAACTCTTGCGTTTTATACGTTTAAAATATTTGTATATGAAATTGTGGTCTTTATTTCCCAAAACCCGGGAACCGGTCAAGACTCCCCCCCCCGCCAACCCCCCACCCCCCACCCCAAACCCCCCCCCCCCCCCGGCCAAACTCCTCCCCCGGTAAACCCCCCCCGGCCAAAAAAAGTCCCCTAGAGGTAAAAAACACCCCCCAGGGGTATTTTCGGCGGGAAATTAAATTTTTTAAAAGTCCTTTTTTAAAAGAAAAGCGTACTTTTATAAGGCGCCAAACAAGGATTTAGGTTGGGGGCCCCCCGAACAACATGGGGCCTAAGGGACTTAATCTTAGGCTTAATCTCCGAACAACCCTTAAAGGGCCCAAACAAGGATTTAGGCTTGGGGCCCCGAACAACATGGGGCCTAAGGGACTTAATCTTAGGCTTAATCTCCCGAACAACCCTTATAAGGCGCCAAACAAGCAATAAGGGCAAAAATGGGCCAAAAATTTAAATTACCCGCCAAGAATGGCCCAAAATTTGAATTTCCTGCCGAAAAATACCCCTGGGGCTTTTTTTACCCCTAGGGGCCTTTTTTGGTCCGGGGGTTTTGACCGGGGTGTTTTGGCCGGGGGGATTTGGACGGGGGGGAGAGGGTTTGGCCGGGGGGAGGGGGTTTGGCCGGGCGGGAGGGGGTTTGGTCGGGGAGGGGTTTTGTCCTAGACTCTTCCAATCCCTTTACGGAACTATTCTGGCTACTGGTTTTTAAATTTTTTAGTTTGACGCCAAAGGTCCATTTGGATGAAAAATGGCCACTCTTTGGTCAAAGATTTTTTAAAGCAAAGCGTGTCCGGGACTGAATTTTTGAACCTGGAGGTTGTCGACAACGCTGGCAACGAACCTCAAATCAGATTAAGGATATTTTCATGAGATCGTACCATTCTCACTGGGTCCTATCTTTAGCGGGCGCAGGCTCAGCGAAGAGGTAGAGTCGCTATTTTCTCATTTTTGATCGTGTGCGTTTGAGCAGGTGCAAATTGCCACATCAACGCAGTGGCGGTTTTTCCTAGTTGAAATATTAAGGAGATGTCAAAACCAGTACTATACTAGTATTTCGCTGCTGTCACTGTGTTATTGGACAATTTTGGAGTGCATTCTTAGAGGTGCTTATTTTTAAAATGTACCTATTTTAGGGTAACTTTTTGCGTGGTATCCGAATTTGAGGTCTAATTTACTTAAATGTACCTAAAATTTACCCGAATTTGCATTCTTTATTTTTTCCGTCAGACAGGCTTTTGGCAATGTCATTCTATCCAGTGCTTATTTTTGTCTATCTGTGAGGTTTTTTGGGAAGGTCATTCTCCCCAGTGCGAATTTTGTCCATCAGTCAGGTTTTTTGATCTTTTCTGATGCCTTATTTTGTCCGTCAGTCAGGTTTTTTTGTATGGGGCGCGCGAAGCGCACGGGTTGGGCGCGCCTGCATAAACATAATACGAGTGCCGAAGGCACTCCCCTATGGCTAGTGATGTATTAATGTAACGAGCACTTCAGGTAATCAAAATGACTATGCTACCAGCAGACACAAGGAAGGAAGAGTAACTGAATCAAAAAGCGGTAAATTTCAAAGATTCACCCGTGTTTTAAGGACGTACAAATGGTTCCCCGGCCGAGATGCCGAGACAAGGCCTCCAGGATTCGTCCAATGCTACTTGGGAAATTGCAGAAGTAACAATAATTGCAGAAAACAAAGAAGAAAGCGCGAATTGTTCAGTTGTGTGCTATGCTATAAACGAAAGTGCCGCCCAAAAAGAAGTTGGTGACAATGAGACTTTTTTACTAATATCGGTAAAAACCTAAAAGAGCTGATCTTGATTTTCTTGCCGAAAAGTTCCCGGACAAAATGAGCTTTAACCTTTAACTAGGAGTAACAACTTCAACTGGAGTAAGAACGCCGGCCCCAAGAATTCTGGACTGACCCAAGAAGGAAGGGTCGGTCCCAAGAACGTAGGCGTTGGAGCGGCCGAAGGCCGTGACGGTCGACCGCACCCTAACGCTGGACTGACCCTATCCCAAGAACGCGAGGATGGCTCCAGCCTCGAAGGGGCTGGCAAAAAACCCTAGTTTTCAAAATAAGGGAAAGAAAAGATTTGAAAGCCCCTACTCTCTAGTGTATAATCTTTATGGTGTATAAATTGTTTCCTCAACTTTGAACATATAACGTAATGGGGGTTAATACAATAGCGATTGATGAGTGATTTGCGAGTTAAACTAATTTGGTCTATGATCCGTCTATTTCTGGCCACTAATTCTTGCGCTTCCGAGTCGGTTTACTAGGAAATTGTTTTTGAAAAACATGTATTGTAAATAAAATTTTAAACAAAACATTAGGCCAATTTTTAATCAATCAATTTAGAAGCGGATCGATGGAAACCTTTGATTTTAAATGAAGAGCATCCTGCGCTTAAGCTCTATATCCCAGGAAAGAAGAACTTCCTCACACGAAAAAGGGGCCGAAATATTGGCCACCTGTACTATAACATTTCCCGAGATGGCGCTGGTAATAACGGTAAGCCGTATGTTTTCATCGACTTTCTCTATACAAACGACGAATATCGTGGAAAAGGCGTCGGCAGGGCTCTGATGGAGGGATTGATGGAAAGCATTGTCATAAAGGAGAATTTCAAAGAAGTCAAATTGAACGTTATGAACGGCAGAGAGAATAAAAATGCGACGGCGCTCTATGAGCGTATGGGATTTCTATAGGACGATCGGAACAATTTTGAAAACAATGCCATGACTTTGAATGTCGAAGAGTACGTAAAAGACAAGGCGGAGTAGAACGCTGCTGGCTAAAGTGTGCGGGAAGGTTTCCTTGCACACAAATTGCATGAACAGAGCACGGAATAAAACTATTGAGTTTCGTTATATTTCGTATTCAACAATGTCCTGTGTGAAAGCAAATATGACATATTTTTACGTTTCGTCCGGGACAATGCATCCAATAGGGCCATACCCAGTTTGAGCTGTTTCCGATGATAACTTTTTTCCATCCATCTTAAGACATAAGTATTTTAAATTACTGTTTTAATCAAAATTTCCATTGGGAAAACTATTTATTAGACGTAGATACAGAGGCAGAATAAACTTTCTGTGGTTGTTTCTAAGGTAACTGTTCTCTGTTTTAATCGAAAGGCAACCTAATAGCAGGTGGAATGATCAAAGAGTCATCGACCGTCACTTTCGGCTCAAACCACTCGTTCTCACCAATAGATGTTGCAAAGTGGAAAGCTCTGTGATTGCGCCGGGTCTACTGCACTTTACGGGGCAAACAGCAGGAATTCAAAAAAGATTTTCGATTTTTGGGAAACCATGTTTTTAGGGGTAATTTGATGCGCTGAGCACGAATCTGAAGTCAGAAAAATCAAATTCGCGCTTTTTTGGCGATTTTTTTGGCATACTGCAGTTTACGGGGGCAAATCAAAAAGTGCAGAAAAATGCTGTAAAGTAACATGGAAACGTGATACCCGGGGGTAATCGACCCCGCTGAGTTCGAATCTGATATTGTTTTTGTGGTGTCCCGCCAGGAAAATTTTTTCAAAAAAATTTGCTATTTTTCGTCAGAAATGGTCAAATATTGACTGTTTTTGCCGATTTTCGCAATGTTATCGATTTATTGGTCGATTACCCCTGGATATCACTTAACCATGTTACTTTACAGCATTTTTCTGCACTTTTTGATTTGCCCCCGTAAGAGAATTTGAATTTTCTGACTTCAGATTCGTGCTCAGCGCATCAAATTACCCCTAAAAACATGGTTCCAAAAAAAATCGAAATTTTTTTTTGAATTCCTGCTGTTTGCCCCCCGTAAAGTGCAGAGAGACGGCCGTCTCTCACGGCTCGGCAAAATATATCTTAATATAAAATTGGTCCCGCAGCGATTGCCTTTGATGAGCAAGGAAAATTAAGTCGAAGGCGGAGAATATATTTTCAAGGTTCGCCTTTAACAAGCTTGTGAATAAATTTTACAATAAACCAACGTCATTTTATTTGTCTTTTTGATGACATTTTTATTGGTTGAGTTATAACATTTTCTTATCTTTTCTCATTACGAGATTCATATTATTCAACGAGATCATGTTATGAGTCACATATTAAATTTTACGAGAGCATATTATTTATCGCATACGACAGAATATCCGAATCTTCATAAATAATCTGAATCTTTACAAACAATATACAGCTGCTGTTTCATCGGACAAGTGTTTTAGCAGGGTTCTGGTTACAGGCAAAGTCGTGAAGGTGGATAACCTGCTAGGAAGGGGATTCCGAAATCATAATAGCCCGAAATCCTTTAACATGTAACACACTTGTCGAAAAAATAAATCATGATCCAGACGGCGACGTAATATGCAATATTCCACCTTTAAATTATGTGATGTCATAATGACATTTGAACACCACCAAATTTGAATTTTCGATAGTAATTCTTATCAAAAATGTCGGCGAACTTTCAATAAATACACTACCTGTACTATTACTTCGGCATGAGCTGCGAAGTAAATATTACCACATAAGTCTGTTCTGTCGTGTAATGTCCCGTTATTAGCTTGTATGATACCAGCGCTGACTATCGAAATCCGCCTGAAGTTGCTACCTTTGGGTACAAATCTTTACACGAGTTTCTCGATGTGGTTCTAGGAGTATTACTATGAGCTTTGAATGTTTCACAGTCTTTCCTGAAATTGCTGCTCGTTTTCTTTACATTTGAAAAAGATGGAACAAAATTGTTCAAGCAACTAGCGCGCTAGCGCGCGGGGAGTCTATATCAGTATGCCTTTTCTGTTCTAACTTCACACACATTCCAAGGGGGAAGGTCGGGCGCTCCGCGCAAATATTGCGACCTGTCATGTATTGTTACTAGGCATCGGCGAGTAACAATACATGACAGGTCCCCAATATTTTGCAATATGCCACCTGTCATGTTTTTTTACTGGGGCATCGGCGATGCCTAGTAACAATACATGACAGGTGGCGATATTGCAAATATTGCGACAAATCACTTTATGGTCAAAAGTTTCATTTTTGAAAATAAATGAGCAGAATATCTAGAGTTTACCGAAGTAGAAAATAATGAAGTAAATTTTTGTATAAACTATTCACAGTGTAAATTCTTTATGGTGCTTTTCTTTTAGGAGAAGACTAAGATATTTCTGAAATTGGCCCTCCTGACATTATCATGCTATTATCATTTTACTAGTGGAGCGTGCGCCGCCTGTCGGCGGCGCCGAGAAACCCTATATCAGTATGCCCCCTTACATTTGCGCCACTCGCCCCCAGCCAGCCCCAGCTGCGCCCATTTTCGGATGCGCGACTCGCGCCCCAGCCTCCCCCAGCTGCGCCCAGGTGATAACGGTAACTTTGAATAGAATGGAGGTAACTCAGAAGGTAAATTTTTTTCGTCATATAAGTCGACCCTAATAAACACATTCCCCAAGTTACTTTGGTGGTGAGTGGGAAAAAAAAATTCGTACGTGAGGGAGATTGGCGCTATTATAGAAGGGCATGTAAATGGGTCCACTGATAAGCAGCGGAAAACGATGACATAGTGATAATTGTAACTGTTATTTTAGTATCATTTTGGAAAGATTACTTCGTTCACCGACAAGATGATTGAATTATTTTCCGAGGCCATGGGAAGCGAAATATCAGTGTTCAACATTAATGCAGCTAACACGCTTGTGGATAACGTAGTTAGCAGCGTCAGCATTGCCAAATCCATTCATCCGGCAATGAGAGCTAAACCGCATATTATGAAGATTGAGACTGGCATTCCGAATTGGTCGACGTTGCCGATTTTTATGGGTGAGTCATAATAAGTTCTGACAGTTTACTCAATTACCGTAATATCATACCGTTTTTCCGCTTATTATTGTTCACCAGAGAAATAATGTTTACAATGTAAACCCTATTTCTCTGGTGAACAATAATAAGCGGAAAAACACGCGCAAAAGAACTCAAATTTATGGGAATCGGAAAACCCCCCCCCCCCAAAAAAACCCCCCCGGTAAAACCCCCCCCCCCCGGAAGAAACCCCCCCCCCCGGTAAACCCCCCGTTTTCGAAAAATCATATAAAAATGGCCAAAAAACATGAAAATCACCATTTTTTTCGCTGAAATCGTATTTGTTGGGTTGTTCAGCCTAAGACTGCACAGCAGCCTAAGCCCCAAGACTAAGTCCGATTGTGCGTGCACAGCGGGGCCCCAAGCCTAATGGCTTGTTTGGCGCCTTATAAGGGTTGTTTAGCCTAACGTAAGAGTTGTTCGGGAGCTTAAGCCTAATACGATTTAATGTGAAATACGATTTCAGCGGAAAAAATGGGGATTTTCATGTTAATTGCCTACTACGCAATTAACCTTGCTTGTTAAGTAGACTTCGCTTAGAGTATAATAAAACCTATATGAAAATTTAGGCGTATTTCTTTCATACGACATGCCAGAAAGCATTGACCAACTCATCAGTGGTATGCCAATGACGCAGAAGAATCCTACTAAAGCTAATGTGCAGATTGCCGAAATTCCATTTGCTCACGGTGCTGAACGAAAGGCATTCTATGGTCGCGATTTTACCAGCAATACCGATATCGTCTTAAAGGAGTACATCGAAAGCAATACTGATAGCGTAACCGAAACTCTGCCGTTCCATATGAAATTGCCACACAAATGCAAACGATTGCTGCGTACTTAGCTTCCATATTTAATGTTTGTCTCCAAAAGAAAGCTGAAATTGTATACGATATCAAGTTTTTGAAAGTTCAGGTAAATATTAAATTTAAAGAATGTAGTAATTTTATTTCATCTGGGACTTATTTGAGATATCATAAATTTTTACTGTTTTTTTATCCTATGATACATTTAAAAAATCCAACTTTCGGTTTTATTAACTATGTGCGCTTTTATATCAATTTAATTTTCCGTAAATTTTTTACTCTTGCGAGTAGCCACGAATCCGATGGCAATATTAGGTAAACAAAAAAGCAGACGAGAAATTTTGAGTTACGTACTAAGACACATCAGACAGCGCCTATGGTAAAGGGCATAATAACCGATATTTTATCTATTGTTTAGGTGCTGTCAATCGTGACTAAGCCTGGTGAGAAGCGTTATATGTCATGCGAGCGCCGTTATGGAGCTGATTGCAAATATCTTCGCTTCTCAAATAACGCTGATTATGAGATGCTTGAATGCACTTGTCAAGTCAATAACTTGAAGTTCGATGTTGTTGAACAACTCATGGCATTTTCGCATTGGACTTATCAAGTAATATTTTTAGCAAGATTTCGATACAGTCGACTCTCATTTAAGTCCTGTCTCACTTATGTCCCTTTTTTCGGAACGGCCGGAAATGTATGGGAAGCCCTTAGAAATTCCCTCATGTCCCACATTCTAAGTCCCACTCTGAGCCGGTCCCCAGGAGACTTTTCCTTCAGTTAAATCCCACTTTTTGAAAATTGAACGCCAAAAAGCATAAAAATTTTCGCTGCCGTAGAAAATTTTTGTCAAAATTTGAATTTTTTGGTATTTTATGAAAAGATAAAAATCCTCTAGAAGTTACTTTTTACGTACAATTCTAATTTTTTTCGCCCAGAAGCAATTTCTAGCTGAAAATATGACATTTCTAGTAAAAAAGCGTCATTCTTGACCAAAAATAGTAAAAAAGCGAAACAAAAACTCAATGCATTAGGACGGCCTTCGTAGAACCCAGCATCAAAAATTACATAAATCACATCGAACTACCTACTATTTTGCTACAAAAATCCTATTTATCGCAAAATTAGCCAATCTAATCACATTTCACAGCTGTTGCCATTTTTCGTCACCGGTATTCGTGCACAGTAAAGAGTAATAATATATAAAATATATAATAGTATTATGATTTTCTCTCTAAAATGAAATATTTCAGATCAGTCGCGGATATCTGATGGTGGTGGATTTGCAAGGAATTATCAGCACGGATGAAAGCGGTCGTAAAACGCTCGAGCTGACGGACCCGGCAATTCATTGCAAAGATTTGACTCGCTTCTCAAGAACAAACTGGGGATTGGAGGGAATGAAAACTTTCTTTGGTCGGCACGTTTGCAACAAATTTTGTCATGCTATGGAACTCGAGCCAACTGTTTTGTGAGGACAGAAATATTTGAATATCATCATATATATCTCTTTTTTCGTTGACTTTGTAATATTTGGCAAACAATATCGCTACTTTTGTGAAGCAATCATTTATTTGGCAATAAAATTCTGTATCTACTTTTATTTGTAGCAGTTACCGTCAAAACATGGTGTTACAGCTTTTTGGATTGCTTTGTTACTCTAGCTAATAAAAAGTGGAAAATCGTGAAAAATATATTTCCAATTTTAACGATGTTTTTTTTCTTTTCTTTTGAAGGCCATCAAATGCCTCAAAAAGTAAGATAAAGGCGAAATATTTGTGGAAGTTGAGATCTTTAAGATGAGCAGCAGATGCTGCACATCAAATTTGGCGGAAATTTGAAAATAATTATGAGCTAACTCACGTTTCACGTGAGTAAACACCAAATCTGATATTGCTAACCCCCTCTAAAATACGATTCTAGAGGGGGTTACCAATATCAGATTTGGTGTTTACTCAGGTGAAACGTGAGTTAGCTCATAATAATTTTCAAATTTCCGCCAAATTTGATGTGCAGCATCTGCTGCTCATCTTAAAGTTCTCAACTTCCACTTATATTTCGCCTTTAGAAATGTATGAAAAATGCATAAAATGGCGTAGAAAAGAGTTCCGACAGGGCAAATGGCGATTTGAATTTGCGCCAAAACATAATTGCATGTCAAAGGGGTTAAAAGAGGCCGCTGAAAATTTTTAATGAGGGGGATTACTCGGCAGGAGTCTCCTCAAGAGATTGATAAAAAATTAAGTGGGGCCTTATTAGAGAAAAAATTTTCACAGTTAACACTTTTTCCTCTTAGAGGAGACTCTTTTCCTGATGCTGAACAGAGTCTCCTCTAATAGGGAAAAGTGTTGACTGTTAAAATTTTTACTCTAATAAGTCCCCACTTAAATTTTTTTACCAATCTCTAGAGGGGAGCCCTGCCGTGTAATCCCCCTCATAAAAAAAATTTTGGGGGCCCCCCTTTTAACCCCTTTGGCATGCAATTATGTTTTGGCGCAAATTCAAATCGCCATTTGCCATGTCGGAACTCTTTTCTACGCCATTTTATGCATTAAAACGGCATTCTAAGGCAATCAGAACAATGCTAATTAAGCATCATCGTCAAATATCGTATCGAGTATCACTATATCGTATCGTATATCCTTACAGTAAGTTAGAGCAAAACTTCCTCCCTAATTCCGCGGACGGAATTAGGGAGGAAGTTTTTGGTTTGTCACTCCTTCCCCTATTTTTGAGGGATCAATGATCAATTTTGTCACTCCTTCCCCTATTTTTGAGGGATCAATGATCAATTTTGTCACTCCTTCCCCTATTTTTGTCACTCCTTCCCCTATTTTTGTCACTCCTTCCCCTATTTTTGAGGGATCAAAATACACAATCACAAGTCAGTCAGAGACACAAATTAGACAGAAGGAGCGGCCGAAGGCCGCGACTGTCGACCTCATCCTAACCATATACGCGAGGCGCCGCAGGCGGCGAGCCAGTCCTGTGGTCGGGCGCGGAGCGCCCTCCCTTCTCCCTTGGAATGTGAGGGAACTTTGTACATATACTCCCGAACAACCCTTACTCCCGAATTCTGCTTGAGGGCCGAAGGCCCGAAATAGTCTCATGCTGCTCTACTCCCGAACAACCCTTACTCCCGTACAACCCAATCTGACCGCTGATGGCGGTGCGCGAAGCGCCGCTGATGCACGCTAACCGCTTCCTAGCGAAGTGAGGGCCGCGAAGCGGCCCCACTTCGCTAGTCGTATCACTATGTCAGTCGTTTCCCAACAGAATTCTCCCGTTTTTTAGGCTCCCGGACCCCAAACTCACGAGAACCCCCCAAGAACCCATGATTTCAGGGGTGTTAGCAATGTCAGAATTGGGGTAGTCCCGCCACGAAAGTTGAGAAAACCCCGTTTTTTCAGTATTTGGGCGGTTTCTACAAAGGAAACTTTCCAGTCGCCGCTCGGATTTTGACGTGTGATACGTCAATCGCTTCCTCTCGGCGAGACAAGACGATTGGTACCGGTTTCAAGCCCGAACTCGACGACCACCGGAAGATATGGCTTCCGGAAATCCGGAAAATCCTGGATTTGGGGCGTGGTCCGCGGCGAAGCCACGGGTGGTCCGCGGCGGAGGCCGCGGGTGTCCTATGGAATTTCCTAATACTATGCCGGTGCATATTATTTTAATCACCACCGTCCTGCTACGAAATTTCTCAACCCTCCCTTTTTAAGCAGTATTTCTTTTTGTGAAATCCCGTACTGCCTATCGGAAGATAGTAGGTCTGATTCTTCAGCTATTTGAAATTTCGAATTCAAGTTTAAACATAAAGGAATTGCCGCCGAATTGGCATTGTGTTCTATAAAATCGAAAAGGGTTTAGTTACTTTGGAAGTCGGGTAATTAAACCGAAGACGTTGGCTGAGGACAGCGCTTTGTGTTGGTTGTGGGTCGATTTGGTGCTATTGTGCGGTGCACAGAAAAGACTGCAGGGACAGGCAGAGCGCAGAGAAGCTGGTTATTTCCCACTGCCTTTCCTTTTCTCTCTTCAGAGCAAAGGCGGTTAGATTTTGAATGTAATGTTGGCGTTTTGAAAAAATGGCGCGAAAGCTAGCAATGGTAAAATCAGACCTACTATCTTCCGATAGGCAGTATATTACAGGGGCACTTTATTTAAGATTGCCTTATACTAGAGGAAATACGGTATGTTTCTTTATACGATTTTAAATTTATGAAAGTATATTTACGGCGGTGATAAAAGTTATAACGGTTATCGGCAAAGAATATGAGTCCTTAAGAATCAGTTAATAATAATTCATTACAGTTCACTACAATTCGTTATTGTTATTCATTAGCTTGATCTGTTTATACGATCATCATGACTGTTATTTGCAAAGATGAAGTGCCTTGCAGGCATCAAATTCTCGATTTTCTCTGTGCTTGAGGTATGCTCTGGCGAAGTCATTCTCTTTTCCACGAAGGGCCTCGCAAAATGGATGATCTTGTTGAATGGGACATATAAACTGCAATTTTATATAGTTAGCTATTTTATATTTGTATAGATTTTCCGATTTTTGAGACCAATAACACATGAAGCATAAAATAAAACGTCTTTATTCTGACGTTTCGACGTATTACGTCTTTTTCAAACTCAAACTTGGGTAATTAAGCCTATAGTTTAATAATCTTACAAGAGTCCTATATAGGAACCAAAATTTTATCAAATATTTCTATTATCTGGAGTCATTTAAAGTTCAGGAATGTTATCTTCTGTGTCATAAACAGTGTGAATTAACTTTGGTTCAAGTAAGTTGCTTACCTTGATAAAGTTGGCTACATAATCTTGGGCTGGTGGTGGAATCGTCTTCTGATCATCCAAAGCGTCAACCACCTCGGTGCATGTCTCACAAACTCCGACAGGGAGAGCAAAAAACTCCGATGAGGCATAGATCTTTTCGAGACGAGTTTTCATGGCGTTAGACCCCAAATATTTGGCTGAACACATGCTTAGGACGAATATTACAACAATCGCAATGCTTAAGTTCATACCTGGAATTTATAAATAACCGATATTTGGCGTATTACTTATTACCATTATCTTAACTCATTACATAATACTTCTTATAAATATATCGCTAAATTAATTCCTTAGTAATCAGAGGTTGTCTGAAATTTTCAAAAAGCTAACTTTTATAAAGCAATATTTTTATTAGAAACTAACCTAAAACAGACATTCCGGAATCGCTGGTGTCGCACTTAAGATTTTATTCAAGAAATAATGTTTATTTTGGTCTATGTAGCCATTTTATATTATTTAAATCTTTCCTATTTTCTTGTTTGAAATTTGTTGTACTATTGTTCAGAATTGTCCAATGACGAATACAATTTTACGAAACAATTCCTTTCAATATTTCTCACAGTGATGGAGATGTTTGCTCTGATTGTATCTCCGAAAGATAAACGTTGCTTGATGGATTACAAGCCGTTTACAACCCCTTTGTTATTTTTAGTTTCACAGTTCTAATCATTGATGATTGAAAATGTAAAAGTCTAATCATTGATGATTGAAAATGTAAAAGTATGACCTTTTCAAAGGTCATTGAAAATGTTTTTACAAAAGTTACGTGACTGTCTAGTTAGACAAATTGCTCTTGAGTACATAAAAAATATGATTTATTTCCAAAAGAGTCAGTAAATAACTGATCATATGTATGGATTAAAGTTAAATGGGGTAAGGCACATATTATTAATGAATGAATAATTTTGAAGCATCTGCGATTCTTGCATTGCACTTTTAGACGCAATTCCTGTTTGAAGCATTGGGTTCATCAGAGCAGCAACAGGGTTGGGTAAGAGGGCAGCAGCCTCGACCAGCTGTTGCGCAAGGTAATTATTTGTGTTCACATTGATCCTATAAAAGAAGTAAATTATCTCCAAGAAGAAGTAGTAATCTTTGGACCTTTTCCCGCTTTGTAAAATATCTTTTTCATTATTGTTAAACTAGCTACTTCAAACTATCTATATTGTTTCATAGATTTTGTGAAAAATTAAATCTTTGCCCTAATTTGCGTAGTTTTTGAGCTAATTTAATTTTATTCCAAATTAAATAAAAATACGTGAAAGCCAGATTAGCTTGTTTAAGGTTATAAATTTTTGAAACAATTTGTTTTTTTGGTTCCTCGATTGCGATATCAAAAAGTGGAATAACACTGAAACATTTGATCATTAGTCACTGTTAATAATGAACTAAGTAAACATTACAAATTCCACGAATAGGGTATCTTATAGCTACAAGCTTGCATCTAATTAATCACTTATGAAACTTTGAAAGCTTACTTGGAAGAAGCATAGATATCGTTGAGAGTAGACCGGTTGTATGGCCACAAACCAACACCTTGGCCTCGAACGATTTCATTTGCCATCGCTGCCAGTGCAGCGGCCGCTATATTATTACTGCTTGGCATCGTCATAGCCGGAATAGATTCCATGTTCACAGGTAGAGCATTAACCTAAATATTTTGGTACATTTATGTTTAAAAAGTTTGCCCCTTACCGCTTTCAGCATATCGTTCGATGCGGCTTCCAATCCTGAATGAAACAGCCCAAAGCTTGGATTCAAAATTGGGCTGATCGAATTGTTGATAGGCGCGCTATCACATGAGGAGGTGACGGGTGAGAAATTATCTAACAATTCGTACTGATTGAGCTGAGGCAGGTCGACTATCGATAGGTGATCGTTATCGCTCACCCCAATACCATCCCCAAATTTAGACTCTTGCACCTAAACAATAAAATTAAGTAAATGGTACTTGGCGAAATTTATTAAAAACCAACCTTAAGTTTTGCGTTAGATTCGCGCTTCTTTTTCCTCGACAACACTTGGATGTGAGAACTGACTTGCTTTCTAGTTCTCGTCTTACCGCATCGGGATTGGATATATTTGGCAATCAGCTCGTTTCGACCTAAATCCGATTTGGTCAATACTTATATTCACAGCAACTGCAAAATTCCCTCACCATAAAGCTTGCCCTCCTCGCTCAAGATAATTTTCCGGCGCCCACAAGGTGGATAGATTTGAAGTGCCTCTTGAAATGCCTGGTCGATATCTGCCGACCACACACTCTCAGCGTCGCCGTAGTTGTCCAAATCATTGTGCGAAGCGGACGATGAACTTGGCGAGTTGCTCTCCATGCCTCTGTTGTTCAAGCTACCGGCATTGTGTGAAGAGATAAGGTTTTCTGCTACAAAATGATTGATTAACAAAAAATTTGGCGGACATTTAAATAAAAAAAATTTGACATTTTATAAAGTCTGTATTTTCAGGGTTTTTGCAGAAGCCAGCAAATACAGGAACACATTTTTTGCAAAAATGTCTCATTTTTCAACGCTTTTACGCTCAAAATTTCGTAAAAATAAAATAGGACAACATATTGTGTCGCAAAAACTGCGAAAATTGCAATAGTTTCTGAGACTCTATACCAAAAAGACACCCAAATAAAAATTTTCGTGTGATGCATCATTTTACGTATACTTTTGAAA
This sequence comes from Ditylenchus destructor, assembly GCA_022814885.1. NCBI lineage: Eukaryota > Metazoa > Nematoda > Chromadorea > Rhabditida > Anguinidae > Ditylenchus > Ditylenchus destructor. Next base: position 47,357 of record JAKKPZ010000324.1, read on the forward strand.
AACAGTCCTGTTAGTCTGATGTTTTAAATGACACGTGGTATACATTTCTTAGCAGCTTAGCCTCATTTTAAACATTCAAAATTCCATACCATTCATTGTGGTCGAATAATGATGGATCGATCACTCAAATGGACAACAATGGGATTATGCAGTTGCTTTAATAGGCGTTAGTGTTTCAAATCGAAGTTCAGTTAGGTTGAAAGCTAAATCAGAAACATTATAAATGTTTCTGAATATTTAAAGTGTGATCAAGGTGAGCTATCAGAAGGGTTATATTCCCTAGTGTGATGTAATCAGAGTGTGCGCTGTCTTTTTTGCTTAATGAGAAACGGGGGCTTGCTCTCTCTCTCTGTAACAGCCTCTCAGGTTAACAGAGGGTCAGACAAGGTATTTAGGAAACTAGCGCATGCTTATCAATGATAATGGGATTTAGGGTTGCATAACAAAGTCAAACAGCGGTAACTAGAATGGGACAATGTGAAGAAGAACTACAAAAGTAGTGAGGTGAATGAGTAACAAAGTTACTAAAGGGTGGAAAAGTGTGGAAGGAATTGAACGCTATGGATAATAACGATAGGAAAAATGTAAACTGGGAACATTATAAAGACAACGAATGAAAGAAAGGGCAAGTAAGCAAGTAACTAATAAATTCAGCCTGAAAGTTCTGGTGAGAAATATTTTTGTTTTATCGTTCATTCTTCCGAAATATTTCTTTCATTTTGCAAAATTCTTTTGAAAATTTTTACACTTTTACTAATAACAGTGACATTCAGAAAGTAAGCTTTTGACTCAAAACCTAGAGTACTTGGAATTTCATTTAGATTTGAGTCTAATAAAAGATAGTTTATATTCTTTTGAGAAGTGGCGAAAACTGATATTAAACTTATGAAATGGCTGATTTAAATAATAGAAATAAATATCTTGCAAAATAATTTGCAAAAGAGAAATCTAAAATGATGAAAAGAGAAGAGTAATAGAAATGATATTTTGCACGGGCACTTCATCTTGATGACGTGTGCAACGTACCATGGAGAGGACAGAATGGGGCACCCATAAAATTGAATCGAGAGATCTTCCATTTACTGTTTGCTATCTGTGTGATTTTTCAGTGTCTCTCAAAAGCAAAACAGCATCGACTGTGTCCGTTTTGCAGAGTTACCTTCGGAGACACAAATTTTGCACAGAATTTCTATTTCTTTGATGGGGCGCCATAAAAATCACACGGACAGACACTGAAAAATATAGCTTACATTTCTTTTAACGAAAATTTAAATTTTTTGCCATCGTCTGGGGATGTCATATACTTACACTGCTGTCTTCCCTTACCTAGACATGAAAAGACGTTTGTGCACAGTTTTCAGAGTTACCTTCGCAGACACAATTTTTGCACAGAACAAGTCGCTGGTGCAGTTTACCACTATGCAAATGCAGTAGCAATAGAGGAGCGCACCATAGAAATCAGACGCACAGACATATACTGAAAGATTTTTTCGGTGCGTTTTGTGGTTTGCTTGCCTTCGTATCTTGCAGGTTTGATTGACATTTGCAGGAGTAGGGAAGCATGGAAAAAGCTGAAGAAGCAGGGGACGATTGATTATTTTTGCAGAATTTTTCTGAGTTTGCAGAGATATTTTGCAAAATTTTCTTGTTTTGGGTTGGACAAACTCAAGAGGCAATAACAGAACATTTTAAATTTTCAGCATCGTCTAAGGATGTCGTCCCATATTCTGCAAGATGAGTTTGTGCACAGTTACCTTCGCGGACACAATTTTTGCACAAAAGTCGAGGCAATGGTGTAGCTATTATTTTGCAGCATTTGATGGACGGATATTCGAGAAAAAACTTAGCAAGGGACATATTACAAGAGGCGAATAAAGATTGATCATACTTTGCAAGTCGCTGCAAAAATTTCCTGAGTTTGCAAAATATCTATCAGTTCGATCAAAACTTGTTAATGACTCATTAAATCTGCTTAAATGAATTTATAAAGATTTATTTATATGTAATTGTGTTGTAATTACTGCCCCGGGATGGGTTCAAACGGCGAATCTATTTTTTATCCGCTTTTTTGGTCATACAGCTCAAATCTGATGTAGACGAGATAATATCAATTTTGCCCGAGGATTCCGAATATGTAATTTATTTTCCTTTTCATTAGCAATTTCGTGCCCAAAAATGGTCATTTTACCAAATAATCGATTTTTTGGTCACAATGACCATTTTTCTAAAAGTGGGTAAAAATTAGATTTCGCCGAACGGAATTAACCCCTTCCTGGGCGTAGTAATTACAGGGAATACGATAGTTCGGTAAGTTTTAATGTAAGATAACATTTAAGAAGAAAAGTTTTGCACATAACTGCCTATATCATCTACCGGTTGCATTTATGATAAAGATGAAGATCATTTTCCAAATTTTGCTATCAGTAAAACTAGCGGTAATATGCCAACTCAACGAAATATCAGAATTAGTGCTTCTCAAGTCCACATACTGTTTTATAAATTTACACTTGGTCAAACATACACCTGACGCTTGGATATTCTGTCTTCTGTACGTTGTCTAAAATCATGGAATTCATTAAATTCTGTTCAAACTGTTTCAATTTTCTCCCGTACCGATGGAAATTTTATAAAGTATTCAACAAAAATCGAAATTTTGCATGCAGCAATAACAGAAAATTTAGAATTTCTGGGATTGTCAAGAAATGCTATCACAATATTCTTAGACATGTAAAAGATGCTTTTCACAATTTGCAGAGTTATCTTCACAGACACAATTTTGCAGAGAACCATCCACTGGTGCAGTGAACGACTATGCAATTTCAATAACACTGATGGTGCGCACCACAGAAATAACACGGACAGACAGCGAAAAATATTGTTTGCGTCTTGTGGTTAGATTGCCTTTGAATTTCGTAGGGTTGATTCACATTTACTCGTGGATGGAAGCAAGGGAAGCAAGCTGGAAGAGGCGAGCGACGATTGATTATTTTTGCAAAATTTGTCTGATTTTGCAGAATTATTGTATTTTGCAGCGCAAAACGGCACTTTTGGGAGTCATTAGTACAATTTTTTTCATAGCTTTTGCGAAATTATATTGCTAACATTTTAATTTCGAAATCTTTAATGAAGTATTTTAGATACCTTTTAGATACAGCATTTGGTAAACCACTATGTAAATAATGCTGGTTTTTTTATCAGATTACGGGCCCAGAATCTTTACTATTTCAGGGCAAGGTCGACTTGATACAATAAACTTATGTGTTAGTGCGAATAAATAGACAAAGAAATAAATTATTGCTAATGCGGCAACATCAAATGGCGGTGAAAATATGAACATTTCAATAAATTTACATTTAATAAATTGAAAATTTTGGATAAAAATTCCCAAATAATTTCAGTCCAGTATTGTGAAAAAATCACTTGCTTTTGAAATATTATTCACTTTTTGCCCATAAAACAAATTCAGATTTTGTGTACACTATTTTGTAGTAATTGTGTTTTTAAAGTTTTTAGTTATGCCATATCATTTTGGTATACTGCTACCCGACTGGGTCAGTTCTATTCATAAGCTTTTCCGAGCCCACTCTCATTGCTTCCTTAACGTATAGCTGATTCCAAAATTCGTTTCGGCCGGAGCATTTCTTGAAAGTTAGACTATTAAAATTAGCTTATGAACTGAATTTGATCTGCACAAATGTTTTATTCGACTAAAATAAAAAATATACAGTGATGCCTCAATAAGCAGTACAATAAAGCAAAAAGAGAAACAGTTTTCCAGAAATTCAAAGTCTTTCTCAAGAGATTTTCTTCAGGAGTGATGCTGTCCAAGACTTCAAAAATGTATAACAGTTCTTCGGTAGTCGGTACAATATAACAAAATAGAAGTTTCTCAGAAGCTTGGAATCATCCAAAGAAATTTGCTTTAAGAAGAAATAATTTTGTCCAGTATCAAAGATCGAGTTTTGTCATCGAATAATTCAAATTCCGGCTCGGCTTTCAGTTTCTTGATATCAGAAATTATTTTGTATTTTTGTGCGTATTCTTCCTGAAAATTTCAGTATATATAATCTATGATATTATAAATTTTCGACAACAGCAACAATAACCGTTTTTGAATATGGGCATTTCTAACAATACTATTGACCCATCTCATTCTATACTTGAAGGCATATTTCGCGCCGAATTTTGCCCTCAATAGGTTTAAAATTATACTGTATAGTTCTTACCTCCTTCTTTCCATTACTTTTTATTTTTCGGACACAAATTCAATATTATCTGTAAAAGTTACCTGCAAATCTGGCAGATTATAGCGTTGTGCGTACCACAATTTTCGAGCTGCTCTTATCTGCGTCGAATTCTGTAAGAGCTTTTTGCATCGCGCCAAAATCGATGCCATATTGAAGCGGTCGGCCATTTTAAGGATTGACCCGATATTCGTATCTGCAAGATGTTATTATAAATTTAACCATACCCAAATATATATGATGGTATACGTCTGATATGTCTATGCTCAGGGGCCAAGGCAACTTTTTATTTTAAAATCGACAATAATAGCTTTAACCATTATGGAACCAATTTTAAAACTTAAACATTTCTATTTACCAAGAACCCTTCGCCATTCTTTACAAAATTATTGGATATGATGTCAAAGTACTCACCTGTTATTGATAACTGCTTTTCAGTAGGATAAATGATAGCAAGCAATTCGAGCATCTCACTATAGCCAACTTCCTCGAGAACAATTTCATCCGTGTTCCCCTCCTCGAATTCGCTGTAAAACATTGTTTTGAAATATTCCGAGTAGACAGCCAAATACTAAAACAAATTTGAAGCAGTTTTACTCCAAAATCCACAAACCGACCATTTTGTGAATAGAAATTCGCTTGTTCTCCACGACAAGAACGCCATCCGATGGGCAGCAGGCCGAGGAAGCCAGTTCTTGTAGAATTTCAGTCGCTCTGAAACATACCTCACATTATGTTAAAAAGGGTTGTCGGTTTATTTCACTTTTTAGAGTGCTTTTATCACCCTTGTTGCCTAATTTGGCTCCGACAATCCCAAGTTGTCACGCTGACTCAAGTCCACATCATTATGTGTTTATGAGCATTAGTTTCAACTAACTTATTTTAACCCAACCTGCTATTTGAAATTCCCAAGTCTTCTCGATCTGATACTGTACTTGTGCACAAGCATTCCCAATCGGTAACTGGTCCTAACAAACAAATTTTGTCAAACATCATTCTCTTCGTCCGATCAGACAACGCGTCATACTCTGGCTTCATTCCTCTAACGTCCGCAATGTTTTCTATTTCATCGATAATCTTTCCCTAAATAAAATCATATCATTAGAAAGAGAAATCGCAATCGACATAAATTGCGATAACAGCGATAGATCAAAATATGTGGTTTAATCGGGATTTTTTAAAATCAAACCACATTATTCTTTACATACCGTAAATCCTCCAATAAGTCCCCCCCCCCCAAATTTAAATCCCCCCCCCCCAAAAAAGTCCCCCCTCAAAAAAAATGCCAAACGTTTTTTGCGGTCTCGCCCAAAAAAAACTTTTAATGCATATTCGTGTAGATTTTCGTCGAGTTACGTAAGAAAAACCCCCCAAGCCAAAACTTTTTTTATTGAAAATATCGGAGAAAATTGAGTTCGAAATTTGAAAATTTTTTTGAAAACCCTTACGAAACAATAAGTCCCCCGGGGGACTTATTGGAGGATTTACGGTATTAGTTAAATAGGCCCTAGAGCATTCCCCTGGCCCATATATGACAAAATTTGAAAAATCACGTACCAGCAAATGCACTAATCCGTACCACTCAGCCATCAAGAGCGACTTGGCTCTACCAAACTCCTTGCTGTGTCCCATAAGAAAAGTCTCGCACTGTTTCATTAAAGAAGCCATATCGAACTTGAAAGCCAGTTTGGCAATCGACTCCACGTTTTCAACTAAAAAGTAAATTTAACTTTGTTAGTTGACATCTTTTGCATAACGCTTATATAACCAACACCTGCCAAATGCGTATTTCTGATAACTTAGAGTTCGAAAAAATGAACATTGATAATTGGGGTTGTTAGATACATAAACCCAGCTTAAATTGCTTTTACGGAGCAACTATATTAAAGACAAAATCGCACCTGTAATGGAAGGATAGAGTCCTGTAGGGTAGATAATGCTGAGCAATTCGATAAATTCATCATAGTCAACATTCTGTAGAATGGCCCTATTGTCGCTTTTATGTCTGGTGAACTGATCCTTGAAATACTTTGAGTGCATTGAAAGATACTAAATGATTTGGATTCAATAATATCGGATCGACACAAACTCAGGAGTAAATACTAAAATCCATTTTGGGTAATAATAATAGTTTTTGACAATCGCTGCTTTTCAAAAATATATAACTTGCCATTTTGGTATTTAAAATTTTTTAATACACAAGATTTAACCCAGCTTTTAAATTAAAAGTAAACAAAAACTAAAAGGACAGCACAAACATATCACCAGCCATGGAATCTTTGGGTTGGAATGGAATATTCAGTCCCTTGGTGTTGATTATGATCTACTGTAATACCTCTAATTACTCCCCCTGTATGGATTTTCACTCCCTGGCTCGACCCCGCTCGGAGCCCTTGCCACCTTAATCAAAACTAAGTGCATATTGGTATAGATCTCGTCGAGTTACGTATGTTTATGTAGCTAGTTTTTAAAAAATTTTGCCATAAAAAATCGGAGAAAAATGACTATGAACTTTGGAGTGGCTTCGAAATTTGGTGTTTGAAAAATTACTCCCCCAGGTGAGTAATTATAGGTATTACGGTAAATCAAATTCACTATTAAATAAACAACATTACTCACACTTTTCAGTACGTAAATGTCTTTGTCTTCAACTAGAAGCACAAAATCCCACTGATATTCTGTCGATGAAGAGAATAATTGACCATTTTCGATCGCGCTAAATTTAATACTTGATAACATTTTCGTCACAAGAGGTAAAACAATGCGCTAAGGTCGAATTTGGCACTTTAGTAACAAAAACCAACAAAACTTAATTACGCTTGTGCTTAATTTTTTACTATTTTAGCGCACTTTCCGTTAAGTGCTGAATAATATTGTGAATTGGGTAAAATAATGTAAAACTGTGTATTACTTACTGTATTTCGGATATCGTCTTGACTCTCACATGAGCTACCAAAATCACTCTACCATCTTTGATGTAACCGTTCTCTGGATCAATGAGATACTAAAATGGTAAAAGAAATTATTGTCCTGGACTAGGGTTGATCTAGACTAAGGGATGAACGCAAATGACATTGTGATAGCTGACAAAACGATAGTATAGAAAATGAACTTGACTTACATCACATGTTGCGAAATGGCGAACTCCAAATTGTCGAATCAGCGCATTGCCACTGAAGGTATTGTTTAAA